>JAQBSW010003294.1:0-85710 GCA_029291075.1 Eudiplozoon nipponicum
AAAATAGCACTCGTACATGTAGCAGTGAACAATTCGCACAAATGGTTAATTCTCAAACCATCAAAACAATAATGACCAGATCTCAGACATCACTTTGCAATATTGCGAGAATGACCATTACATGCAAACACGCATACACACAAACACAAACGCATACACACTCACCAACCAGACAAAACTAGTAACAGCAGTAAAAACGAGTCAGATTTGTTACCACTAGCATAATCAATTGAAAACCCAGAATGTATATAAATGTATGGTTGTATAGCCATATATTAGTATTCACGAGATAAATGACCTTTATCCACTTTGTTGTTAATGTAGTTTTTCTACCTAGTTAGAAATATACTGTATAATATTAAAAGACATAGACATTATAAGAATAATGTCTCTGGCTGCGGAGTTTGTGATAATTAAGTCTTGGCTGGAAGACAAAATTATAGTAAATTTTGAGGGAATCCGTATGCCACCACTAGAAAACAATTGCGCCGGTTTATTGGCATGATGAATTTCTATAGACCAAATCTCACAGGGATGGTGGTTACGCAACAACCCTTGTCCAACAACAAAACTACCGCAAACTTGATTTAAAGAATTGTTACCACCATTCGCGCAATCAATTATTGTTTAATCCTTGTCCAAGTTAATTAGTGCCAAGATACAGTTTCACTGGTTGGAGAATGCTCAAGAAGCGTTTGCCCTATGTCAAAAGAAATTAATAGACGCAACTATTTTGACTATCCTGTAGATAGTATTTCAATTGTTACAGACGCGTCAGATATTGGCACAGGGTCAGTGTTACAAGTGGACGGACGTACGGCGCGATATAGAAGTCACACACTCACTAAGGGTGAGCAAAACAATACCGTCACAGAACAAGGACTACTGGTCGTACAATGGGCATTACGAAAGTTTAGATATTTTGTCATCGGTAGACATAGACGACTTTATCGATCATTAAGCACTGATACATTTTTGGTCACTGGATATTGAGAAGGAATGAGTACACCGAGCCACTGAAGAGCTCGAGGAATACGATGTATTAATTCTAAACCACCCACACACTTTTATTCAGGTAGTTCGGCCATGTTGTGCGACTGATTAAATAATGAAGCAGTTGTTCATTTCAAGAACGTCTCTCCTCATGTGCTGCAAATATTACGCGAGGTGGTCCTAAATTTTATTTTGTGGAATGATTACTTTCAACACGGATTTTCTTCAAATACGGATGTGTAATAGTCGACAAAGATTTTAAAATACGTGGATGACATAGCTGCTATTATTGTGTTCCCTTGGTCAACTAAGGCCCTTCTTTCTCACCGGAAGTCGGACCTTGTAAACCTTTGTCCAAAACTGAATCAATAGAAGACAGGTTTTACGAAGCTGCAGCATTATACACAGTTCGGGCTATCTTCAGGCCATTTCCTCTTGGATATCGTATCCTTTAGGAATCTCAGTATCTTCTTGGTCACCCTTGAAGTCTGAAACAATACAATGGCTCTATTTCTTGTGGAAGCAAGATAATTTCCACATGGAAGAGAAAGAATAATCAGGAGAATGCTGAAAGCACCAGCCGTGCCTTAGAAGTTAATAATAAATAACGAATTATGATGCAAATGTTTTTTAACAAAAGATACTCACTTTATACGAACAAACTTCTTTAAATAATTTGACTGAAGATAGTGCGTATAATCATCATGGCTTCTTGTGATAGTTACAGGGTTTTCTTTCGTATATTCCTGACAAATAGGAGTACGTTAACTTACGAGTTTGGGGTAATTAAGCCAAGGCTAAATTAAACAATTATTTTGAACTGTGAGGGAACTCGCATAAACGATCCAACTAACACGAGCGATTACGATACATTGTTTCAAAATCATTTAACTTACCAATCAATCTTCATGCACATTATTCTAGAGATATTAATTTCACATGTTATATATACATGTGGTTTGTTCTAATTTATCTATTTCTCTATCTTTCATTGACCTGTTGCACTTTCGGCGTGGTTGCTAGTAGAACATCGGCTCCATTTGTGCTTGGACTTTTACCTAATGACCTTAACTGCGGGTATTTACCATTCTGTGTCCTAAAACCCCGGGAAATTCTGGACAGTACGCAATTATTTCCTAATAAGGACGAAATCGGTCTACTGAATGAATTGCCTTTTCTACATTATACAATGCTTAGTTTATACTGACAAATGTATGTATATAATGGGACTGGTGTTTACATCAAGATCGCAACCTTGATTTAAATAATTGTTATCACCGCCCGCGCAACCAATGTTCGTTTAATTATAACGCCACTCGCTATATTTTCTCGTATTGTTTAGTGATAGAAAATCAATTATACAAAAAACACTTTTCATAATTAGGTATTTATATCAATATGTTATCGCATATGTGATGAACACACAATTTGGATTAATTTGTGTTTGTTAATATTTTCAGATGATGAAGCGGTGCAAATTAAAAGAATAAAAATGCAATCAAACCGATATGTAATGACGAAAAAGAATGCTATCCTTTGTCGCTGTGTTAAATGGAGCTAAATTTTATCAGACAGCTTATATGTCGATCTGTGATGGCTCCATTAGTCAAAGTATATGATTCTTTAATGAATATATAACACAAGATTTCTTGCTTTATTGATATACACCGGTCAGTAATGAGATCATTATTTGGACAATAATCTGAGAAAATATTTTCAATGTTGATATGTAAACTAGCATAAAAAATCTTATTACTGTTTATAAACTTTGCGAATAAATTTTTGTTTATGACATTTTATTAGATTATACCATAGTTTATTTAAAGAAATTGAGATTCGGGATTCTTTTCCCTTAATCATACGAATTAACGGTCTCAGGTCTGGCGGGCTCTATCCAAGCGTATTGATAGCGTTATTTTGAACCGTTAAACTACTAACAGCTTAAAAATATTCCTATCTCCAAATCAAATTGTGCTGATTCAATTGATTTTACAAGCACTATAAGAAATTTAAAAGGCGACTTGTGGCGCTATCTACTTAGTACCAGAGCATGTTACACGTTATCAAATGCACAACGGACTAACCGCTTCATTGACCGGTTATATAGTGGTTCAGTAAGAAGTCTTTATTTTCATTCCTATGATCGTAATCTCAGCTGAAGCTGTAGTGCGTTAGATTTTGAGCTCTACATATGCAACACTATATGGATCTAGATACAGGATTCATAGTGTTTATTTTTTTTAGACAATTGAGGCTTAGAATCAGTTATTAAAGAAAGTGAAAATTAAGGATAGAATTAAAATCAATACGTGGAGGGCTTCAATAGAATACTTTATTCTTAATTTCTAACATCCAAACATTTCTGTATTTAAGCAACTGAAAAATTCGAATATTCAATGTAGTTAGATACCAATATTTTTTGTTAACTTTTGTATGTATTCTTACATTAAAAAAATATCGCCAGCAATGCTACATTGCTTCGCTAACTTCGTTGACCGCCTTTTACTTTTCAACGTTATGTATACAGCGCACACTAGGTCTATTCCCCACGAGGGTTTATATTCATCAAATCAAGTTTGCAAACCTGATTTATAGAGGTTATATCACCACCTGCACAAAATTTAGCTGTTTAATTGAGAGTTTAGATTGTTTTCCAAATCCCTCTTCATTAAACTTGGCACACAAATATCGTAGAAACTTTACCAATGCAACAGAACGGTTCATAACGATAAAAATTTTCATTACAGTATAACATTAATTTTCATATTTAATTTTGCTTTCCATATATATATATATGCATTGCTGTTTGATCCTCGCTAGTCAGTTTTCCATCGTACTCTGATGATGATCATGGAAGGCCGAAACGCGACATTGCGTGCGACTGGCAAAAAGATTGACGCTTTTCAGCGAGGGGTTAAATACAAAAGGCTCGAATTTTACTTCAAGCTCGAAAACTTGATTTAAATAACTGTTACCACCACCCGCACAATCAATTATTTTTATTTGTATTATATATTTTGTGTGTGTGTGGCGAAAGATACAAACAGCTAATGTTCGTGACTGCATAGAAATTGTGCAGCCGACATTTCCAGACACGTACAATGTATGCAAGACTACTAGAAGTGAGAGCTGCATATCTAATTTTTCTTTCCATATATAAGCAATACGGTTTAATCCTCGCTAGTCACTTTGCCGTCGTACTCTGATGAAGATCATGGAAGGCCGAAACGCGTCAGTGCGTTGCGACTGACGTAGTTATGTCATGTTGTTCGACGACTGGTTAAATGCTTTGGGATCAGTGTTTACTTCAAACTCACAAACTCGATTTACAGAATTGATACCACCACCCGCCCAATCACTTATTGGTAAATTGTATTGCCTATATATGAGTACGTGGCGGAAGTTGCAAAAGGGGGGTATTGTACGTGACTGCATAGAAATTGTGCAGCCGACGTTTCCAGTCAAGTACAATGCACGTGAGACCATTAGAGGTGAGAGCCACATATTCAATTTTGCTTTTTATATATATGCATTCAGATTTGAACCTCGCTAGTCAGTTTGCCGTCGTACTCTGGTGATGATCATGGAAGGTCGAAACGCGTCAGTACGTCCGACTAGCGGTGGTTTTGCTATGTTGCCCGACGACTGGTTAAACGCAATGGGATTGATGTTTACTTCAAGATCGCAAATTTGATTTAAAGAATTTTTACCATCACCCACGCAATCAATTTTTGTTTAATATCTTGTTTCATTTTAAATGTCGCACAACATATTTAATTCGAATGACGGTTGATTTACCATGCCGTGCGACCGATTAAATAAAATAAAATTGTTATTTATCCAATTATGTATGAGACGTCGCGCACACAGAAACAAATTTGTTCAAATATATCCACAAGGATAAACCAAATTCAGCATGAACGGAAAGTACAACCTCACGTGCACATTAATTTCATGTTTACTGGCGATTCATCAGTAGGAGCCGGTACTACACCATATATTCACTATATAGAGTGAGGAATGTAAACTTGCAGTTGACTTCATATAGTCTTCAACAACACTGACTTCAAAGCTAATTCACAATATATAATATAAATGCCCTTCACGGGATTGGGTATATATATATATATATATATATATAGAGAGAGAGAGAGAGAGAGAGAGAATAGAGATGGCTTTAGGTTCCCATTGTCGATGACCTTGCATGAAGTTAGCTCTACAGGTCCTACTCATTGTGTAATTTTACTTTCAGATTGTCCCACATTCCCTCACCCAAATATATAATGGTGGGCGTAATACCGGCTCCTACTGGTGAGTCGCCAGTAAGCCCTAAACGAATATGCACATGATATTATACTTTCCGCTCATGCTGTCTTTGGTTTATGCTTCTACTGCTATTTTAACAAATTTGTTACTATGTGCGCAACTCGTAATACACAATTAATAAATTCCTTGTTGCTACACGCATAATCCGTACCAAATATTTTTCACAGAGAAATTAAATAATGTCGATGTTCATAGGAGTCATATTGTATAGAATCATGCGTACTAATAATGGAAAGAAGATTTCTTAACTAGAGCAGTGTACAGTAGTTTAGATGACTAGCTGACTACATGACTGATTAAATAGTATCATACATTTTTATATATCTACAAATAGCAATATATGCTTAGCTAATATGTATTAGACGTAAAGGGCCACGAATCTCCATAAGAAGCCCAAAGGTAGGTAAAGAGAAGTATCTTCATTACGCATAGTTGACTTTATATTCGTCAAAATTAGTTCGCAGATTTATCATCGTTGCCAAATAATTCCGATTTTCGCTGGAACGAAATCTCATCAAGATTATAAAATATGAGGCTTTAATTTATTCGCTCTCCGGTTAAGACAAGTGTAAAGCAACTGTGGATAAAGAATAGTCTTAGATGTAACCACGCCATCTAAAATTAATTGCAACATGATTTAAATGCATTCGTAACAGCCTGAATGCGTGAAGTCTACACAGAGTGCAACGTCGTACATTACATGTGAAGTATTTGCTACACAAGCATAACTTATGCTCTGCGTAGCCATATAATATTTGTTAACCACGAACGGTGCGCATTCGGCTCAAAATATATAGACCACTAAAGTAAAACTGCGTCACTTGAACGCTAAACTTTAACAATCATGTTATCCATAACCAAAACAGTATCTTAACTTCACGCTCTACGTCGTAGGAAACTTAGATCGGAACCTTAAATCTATTATATGGTGTCTGTACTGCAATCGGTAGGGTCATGTGGATACATACAGGAAAAATAGCGTTGATGATTTCTTAACTTCTCTCTAGATGAACGTAGGCAAGTGTGCCGCACAAAGTAGGCTGCTTACATGAATCCATTCAGTTAAACAAGATTCAGCTTGTGAACTAAGGACAATATCGATACCCCATTGAGCAGCTTAAGAAAAATCTGCGGAAGCAGAGGTCAGGAATACTCGTAGGATCCCGGATGGCGATTTCGGATGCGCATTGTATAGCAATTTCTAGCTTAAATAAAATGTGATGAAGCTTTCTATTTCTCACGTTGTTCTAATGTTTGCGCATTAAATGCTACTGAGTGAATGTCTAACCAAAGTTTAACTAACGGTAATTTACTTAAAGTATTTGCGATATTTGATAATACGATATTTGGCGTGAGGATCTGATCAACATATGCCTTAGAAATTTTTACCATGTGAGAAAATGTCTAAACGTAGAAGAAAGTTTAAAAATGTGGTATTATTTGAGATATATTTCCGCATTAGTCTGATTTCGTTTATCCACTCTAAAACAGTCTGCGGTTGAGGCGATCCATTTTCTGATGCGTCACCGCTGATTTAGTATGGAATCACATATCTTTGTATTGTTTAAAAAAGATTAATAGAAATTTAAATTGACAATTTATTTACAAATACAAAAGCCGGAACGACACAAAATAAACCATCAACCAAACCGTCTGCCATGCAGCCTCCGCATCTATGTTAGCTAAAAATCATTCGCGAATATTTAACTAGCCAGGAAGTATCAAGGCCATATTTTGACGCCTCGCTTTTGCCAGCTTTTCACGACGTTTCAAACGGTCTCTTCGCTGCTGAGCTGCATCCTCATAAAGCACAACTTGGCGATCTCTCTCGATCAATTGCTTCAGAAAGGCCAAACCGGCAGAATTTGTGCCAATTAGTTGCTATTATGTAATAAAATAGAAATATCAATTTAAACTAGTGAACAGTAATTTTTCACTTAAAACTATAGGTAGCAAAAAAATACTACAGGTAGTATACGTATATGCACGCATCCACCCACACATATATACGTTCGTGCGAGCATGGATACATATATACATACATACATACATACATACATGCATACATACACACATACATACATACATACATACATGCATTACTTAAATCAAGGTTGTGATCTTGATATAAACACCTGACCTATTATTTACATACATTTATTAGTATAAACTAATTATTTCATAGCATGAAAAAGGAAATTCATCCATAAGATCGGTTTCGTCCTTATTGGGAATTCATCATGTACTGTCAAGAATTTGCCACAATCAGGGCACGCCTGCTTCTTGACAGTAAGTGTTGAGTTTCCAATATGAATGAAACCGGCCTACTGGATGAATTTTCTTTCCGACACTATACAACCCTTAGTTTATACTGGCAAATGTAAGTACATAATGATTAAGATGTTTATATCGGGATAACAACTTTGATTTAAGTAATTGTTATCACCACCCACTCAACCAATTTTCGTTTAGTTACAAACATTCATGTCAAAATATTTAAACGGTGATCTAGATCTCCCGCATGGTGGGTTCTATAGGAATCGGCAAAATTAACTTTTCCTTTCTACTAGACCTCCACAGATTTGCGTCTCGTCGTCAGTAATGGTATGATGTTATGTGATGAAGTGAAAGACGTCGCGAATAATATTAACTCATCAAGAGATAGTTGGCAACCCTACCGTTCCAATCATCCATCAGAGTGCCTCTGTTAGCATGATGTGAAATTTACCTTCCCATAAAGTGCCAAAACTTAGACAATCGACCGCCAAGACGAGGTTTGCTGTTAGTGGTACATGAAACAACCGCTGTATAAAACTGATAGGTTCGTAAAACTTCCGCTGGAGATATGGACCTCGGTGCTCAAATAACAATGAGCTAACCAAAAATGGGTGAACTCAACAATTTAAAATGCTATCCAGGTGCTGGCGGCTACATTATACTTCTTCGAGTCAAGATCAAGGGCTTCACGCTAAATTAAATCGAGAAGCTATTCCAGAGTGGTCTGAAAAAATTGCCAAAGGCAACAGCAGCAAGGCTAATATACCTGTAAATATCGGCTAAAGTCGAGCCAATTTTTGGCCAGATGTCCTAGTTAAAAGAAGCTCTTAGCGAATAACTGACGGGGAGATAAAATATTGAAAAAACTTAAAAGACAATTTCATATGAAGAGAATAACATTTCAAACATTGCAATAGAATTTCATGACAAAATAAACCCAATAAATTTACGCTCACTTATTTAGTACATTAAATGATCAATTTATACATAAATATATACCTGTTATATATATATATATAGTCAGTACACAGCATAAGACAGGAGGTCCAATGCGTCAATTAGTCAGGGCTTGTAATATTGCGCCCTCATTCGTCATAGCTGTAAATATCGCGGCCGGGATATGAACCAAGAAAAATTGGTTCAGTCGTTTAAATATTTGCCTACGCAAACTGAACCGTGCATTGCATGCAATGTTTAGTTCTATGACAACGTATGTTCTTGCCAGTCTTTTATTCAAATGGATCCTTGTAGGCATTGCTTTTTACATTAACTCCCAATTAGCCCATTTGTCAATGTAACAGATTGGAAAGATTATTTGAATTAAAGTATAATGACAAAATTTGATTATATATATATATATATATATTGTCGATATAACCTACACATTCCTATGATAACAAATGCAGTTCATCTATTATACAGGTTTCGCCCTCACTCACGAGTAGTATCACAAATTGCAATTAAATGTATAAATATATTTGTCAAGAATATTATGTATGTAATTGACAAGAAAATATTTTTGCACAATTGAAAATAAACATTAACCGAGTAATCTATGACTGGTACCTAGTTAATATGAGTATATTTAGTAATATAAAAGTCATTATTAACTAATGTTTCGCTGCCATATTACAGAAAGAAAAATAAAAACAAGAAAGTTTTAAAAAAGTAATAATAATGACAAAACAATCATTTAGACAAAAAAAATACTAAAAGGGAGAGAATTGTTAACGAGAGTATTAACTTACTATGAGTATATTTAACTAGATAACACACAGAAATGAGGCAAACAAAACCTCTACGAAATATATTTATGGATTTAAGTCAGCTTTAAGGAAAGGCAGCATAGGCAACATAGCCCCTTGTGGTTTTCACTGTATCACATCATGAACAGAGCCAAACCTCGCGGCTAACTCTGTCATACCAAGAAAAGAAAGTTACGAAGATGATTCTACTAAAAATTCAACAAGCTCGCTCCTGAACTTGACTCGATGCCAAATCACGAAGGAATTGTAACCAAGAAATATGAATCGCATGTGGACCCATTCTGAAATAAGAACGGGTCCCATACTACCACTGAACTATACAAATTATAATGGTTACACACTGTATCAGTCGCCACGCAGTATAAAAACGGTTGCCTTATCTGCTGAGTCGTGCAGGGTGGATAAGCGAATACAAGCTACTGCAGACACTTTCATATCCGATTCATCCTACTTTCCTTCCCTTTTTTCTTCTCAATATAACAATTATTATCTGTGAATATGGTGGGTGTCCATCATATCACTGAGTCTAATAATGGATTGTCAAAGATCAAAAATAGTTGAAGTTGACTACCATTCATTAAACCGAGATTAGGTTTCAACGTCGGCGCATTTATTGTACGAACATTAAAACAAAATGGATAACAAGAAACTCTTGCACGTACCTTACATTAATTAGAAATTCTCCTACCGATTGCAGCACAAACGAAAGGACGCTTTTCACCCCGAACTAAGCTCTTTACTATGTACAACAAGAATTTCAGATATAGTCGTGGTTATGGATGACATGAATATTCAAGTTGGGCGCAAGTTCATCTAGGTGGAAGATACACTTTAAGCTCGAAGCTCAACAAAAATGGTGGGCGACTGATGGATGGATGCGCGGAAAATATGTTATATTTAAGAAGTACAAATTTCAGAAGTAAAGACGTTACGCCACATGGCGTCCTCCAGCTTTCGGATAACAGTTGACTGAAAAAGGTCATGTAGGAAGTAGTTATAGATGACGTGTCTGCATTCAGGATTATTGTTCATGTTTGAATACTTATGTCGACTCGGACCATGGACTTTTCCGTTGTAAATAAATAATAGTAAACCTTATATAGATGTAAGCAAGCTCAAACTTTCTTCCGACAAAAATATGAAGATATTCCAAAGTCAAAGCTAACCTACCTAAATGGCGAAAATTCGAAGTCAAGTTCCACTAGGCAAATTCCATGTACTACTGTTTGTGGCATTGCAGGCTCTCGTATAATTAATCATTGATTCTCTGTAAAAGCTATGGGGATACTCTAAACAAGGCGCCAAATCCAACCTGGTTCGGCTCATAATAATACCCGTCACAATGTAAGCGCAGTCCAAAAGTCTATCTCGAATTCTTTTGGACCAGATAGGTTGAAGAAATGGAAGAAGCGTTCGCGTCAGGTAATAGTCGCTGTTTGTTGCAACAGATCCGATAAAATTAAAATTTAGCGAAACTATAAATCAAAAATCAATTTTCGTTGGCACCTACGAGAGTTCCTATTCTCCAAAAAGCATGGCAGTATCAACAGTGGGAAATGTTAATCTCGAAGAACCATTAGAGTTATAAACACGTGATGCAATCTTATCTCTTAAACGTCGCAATGCCGCAAGCCCTGATGATTTGCTTCTGGAATTATTTAAGGATGGTGGCGATAAAATTTCTGGAGCGTTGAATAATCTTTTTCATACTATGTGGAAAGCGGAGACCGTATCACTTGATTGAAATGAGTTGACCATCATTCCTACCTTCATAAAAGTAAATCACAATTCGTGTGACAACCATCGTGGAATAAATTTGATTCCAGTCGTGTCTAGGATATTTGCTTCTATTATCTTACGTAGTCTTAGCGCTCCACTTGAAGCACACACAAGAGGCTGGATTCCGCTCAGTACGAGGTAGTATAGATAATAGTTTTACGTGAAGGCAAGTTCTTGAATAGCGACGTTTATATAATCATTCACACAATAGCCGCTTTTCTAGACATCAAGGGTGAATTTGGCACGATGGACCGCAATGTTTTATTCGATATTCTGTCGAAAATTGGTGCCCGCGAAATATGGTAATATTATACGCGCTCCCTACACAAACACTTATGGTCGCGTTAAGGTCTACAACAAATGAACACACAACTTTAATATCAGCAGTGGTTTTCGTCAAGACTGTCCACTTTCCCTTTTTGTTTAATTTTGTAATCGATTTTACTATGAAAAGCACTCTTCCATACGTTCCGGATGATGATGTTGAAGTTCAACCGGGCGGTGAACTAGTCGATCTTGACTATGCAGACGATATCGTAACATTGTTCGTCAATCGAGATGTTGCTCAGGCCACCTTGAATAGATTAGCAGTCAGTCTTTCGGTATAAAATTCGCACCCTCTAAATATAAGATACTTTTGCAGGATCACCCACCATCGACTCCAACTCTGCGACTACAGAGTGAATATCTAGACATAGTTGCCAGCTTTACATACCTTGGAAGTTCTATAAATAACTCAGTAATATATCTGACGAGGTGAGCATGGGAATCGAGAAAGCTACAGTAGCTTTCTAGAACCTTCGCCATTTATGGAAAAATACGAGTATTTCACTGCCTTAAAGGTCGTGTTTATAGTACATCTATACGCGCAGTTTTACCTTACGCTAATGAGACTTGGCCCTTTAGAGTTGATGACTTTAGACGCTTAAGGGCATTAGGCCATCGTTGTTTGAGAATCATAGCTCATATTGGTTACCAACAACGAATAAACAACGTTAGAATCCGTGGACGCATGTTCTGATCTTCCAACAAGTGCTCACGTTAGAAAAACGAGTAAGGCGCCAGCAACATCGTTGCCCCATCATGTTCTGTGTATGTCCTCAATTCGATTGCCAAATAGAGCTGTTCTTTAATCCAGCGCCAGATTGGCGTAAGAAACAAGATTGCCAGATATTTACATGACAGAATCAGTTGAAGTCACTTACATTCGAATTGGGTAGTGTAGAACTCACACGTCTGCTAGGATGGGGTCCATGAGTTCATCATTTTTGTTGGTTAGAAACCCTGCGCGATATGGCAACGAATCGAGCTCAGTGGCGATCCTATTGCAGATTTATAGTAGAATCAGCTTCGTGATTTTCCTTTCTTAGTAGATTAAGGTTAGCCGCAAGGTTTGGTTTTGCTTATGACGAGATACAGTGAAACTCGCAAAGAAGCTGCAATGCAGATATTTGCTGGCCTTAAAGCTGACTTGGCCATAAAGTTGTTATGTTTAGGTTTAGTGTGCCTCATTTCTGTGTGTTATCTAGATAAATGTACACATAATACTTAGATAATCTCTCTCTCTCGTAAATCTCACTACAAATTTGTGTGCCTAAATTATTTTTTGTCGTCATCTATTAAATTTTGCTTGGTTTTTCGTTCCGCTTCTTATGACGAAACATTAGTTACCACTGGCTTTTTAGGGCTGTGCATGATGGTGATGAATTTGAATCTGGAGATGTGAGAGAATAGTGCTCTGATGGACAATCGAACTGAAGGCAAACGCAAAACGTGACTAAGTCAATACAGCTGATGGAGACTGATTTGTCTGAAATATATATTTTGAATTTTTGCGGGGTACCAGCTTCATATTCTGCAATGTCGCGTTTTGCATACGCGCGTTGTAGCATTGCATCAGCAGTTTCACAAAGATCTAATTGATTACACTTTACTTTTCTGTGTCTGTTTTGACTTCGATCAGGCTGGGCGTGTATTCGTCCCTTTCTTCCGAAGGCTTCAACATCGTTCATACTAATCATTGATAGAACTGAATTTCCAATGTTTAGTATGGACGATTTTGAAGCCTTCAGAAGAATGGGACGAATATACGCCCAGCCTGACCGAAGTCAAAACAGATACAGAAAAGGAAATTGTAATCAATAGGATCTCCGTGAAACTGTTGGTACAAAGCTACAACCCGCGTACGCAAAACGCGGCATTGCGGAGTCTGATTTGTTTGTCTAACGTGGAGCATTTGGTGGCCGACCCAAAAATACGTATGCCAATGTCAGCGATGTTGGTTATTCTTTGTGGGTAACATATATAGTATGTTTCTAGAACAACGGTGATTGAAAGCTTGCAAGACTAAAAGAAACAACTCTAAGGAACTAAGTCTCACTGGTAAATAATAAAAATGCACATATATATGTATTTCATGCACAACCTCTAAGACGGAGTAAAATACTCGCGTTTCTCCATAAATGGAGAAAGTTACTCCAGATTTCGCGATTCTCATGCTCACTTCGTCAGTCAAGGGATTTATATCTGTCAACTACGTCCAGAACTTCAATTTTCAGTCCCAGAGTTGGGTGTGGGGAGTAATCCCGTATAAATGTATAACATTTGGAGCGTGCCAATTTCATACCGAAAGACGAAACAACGTCTGCTAATCTATTCGAGGTGGCCTTTGGTAAATCTCGATTGTCAAATAATAGTACTGTCTCGTCTGCATAGTCAAGATCGACTGATCTACCGCCTGAGAGAACTTCAACACCTGCATCCTGAACGTTTTGATGAGTGTTGCTCTCAATAGCATACATTAGAAAATTAAACAAAAAGGGAAAGTGAACAGCCTTGACGAACACCACTACTAGTAGTAAAGTTGTACATTAATTCGTTGTAATCTCAGCGCGACCAGACGTGTTTGTGTAGAGAGCGAGTTTATTATTTAAATTTTTTTTGGCACACAACTTTTCGACAGAATATCGAATAGACTGGTTTCGTCCTTAGTGGAAACTAATAACATAATGTCCACAAGTTGCCCTGACCGCGGCATTTAAGTGAACTGCACAAAGTTGATTGATTACGGTTATAACCTATGCCCCATTTACCGGTTTGAGAAAACTTCGTGAAACCATACACTAAAGGCAAATAATGAGTAGATGAGGATGATGCACATAGTTCTGTTATGCTGGTTCGATCCTGCATTCTGTTTTCAGACATACAACATATATTGATTTCTTATATATATATATATATATATATATATATATATATATATATATATATATATATATATATATATATATATATATAATTTTGGACTACTTTTCGCAGAAATGAAAAATTCGTTAAACTAGAATTGAACCCCATATCAAATATATGCTCCGAAATAAGTGATTGGGCTAACGGTGCCAGACCTATTTTAATCAATTTATGAAGTAAATGGAATTGTATACACCTGACCAATTTATTTTTCGCACGTCCAACATACGTGCCACCGCACGTACATGAAAATTTGTAGGCAATGAAGGATTTAGAGATAACTAGCAATTGCTTTTTGGCACCCAGTCTCATAATTCTCCATTTGTTGTAGGTAAGGCAAAACTTTGCATTAGTTAAATTTGCCTTTGTGATTCGACTTAACGACTACAATTATTGTGGCTGGACTGCCGCCTCTAAATGGTAATTTTATGAAAACACTCTAGGTTTTATATTCTTTAGTACAAATCGAACGTGATTTGATGGATTTATAAATCACCCCGAGTAGTTGTTCTTTGAAAAAAGTTTCCACAGGAAGCCTAGTTCTCGTCAACCTTGTGTTCAGAGCAGATTAAGTTTGAAAGATTGTTCATTTTCTGTTTTAACCTTTTAACACACTACTGTTGCAATGAATGAATTGTCCGGTGAAAGTAGATTTGACCAAGTAACCTAAAATAGAATAATCCTGACAGAATATGACTGAACACATAGAAAATTAAAAAGTTCGAAACAACATATTTCTTCAATTTGAATTCACCTTCAAACCAGTAATCTGTGCACAACCTTGTGACGCAACCAACTGCATACTAGGTAGAAGATCTTTAGACAAAACCGCCGTAGTAGTGTGCAACCCGGCCAAATACCGCAATGCCCTCGCACACAGCTCCACTTGGCGGCCGGACGCTAACCAATCGGCCAGACGCGGAAGTAAACGACGAACATGCTCTGTTGTTAGTAGTCCTAGACAATGTTCGAGACCGGCAGTTCCACCACCAACGCCGCTTCCAGTTGCTCTGACGGCTGCTAAACAGGACAATAGGAATTGATCAGGACATGTGGTCTGATAGCGCTGCATTAATGGGTGCACAAAGGGCATCGGTGGTTTTGGCGCTGGTTTCTTTAGATTAGACCGACGTAAATCCGAGTTCTGATTTTGTGCCTTAAACAAAGCCAATTCACGCTCATACGCATTCTTAGCTGTCTCATTCTCAGCTAGCACGGTGTAGTAAACGTCAATAGCCTCCATAAGGCTATCCGCCTAAACAGAAAATTAGCGAAAAGGTTCTACCGTCAAAATGAAAAAAACCAAGCAAACTAAAAGAGAATTATAGACAAGATATTAGGCTTATTTTCATAAATGTTGTCTGAAGACATGCGCTTGTGCTCTAGTTTCTTAAATGGAAATTCTAGAATATGTGGCAAATTGATAAGAAATTTTGCTATTTTGTGACGTCTTGTGCACCTGTGGCCATCACCGAATACAATAGCAAACATTTCACAAATGAAGCGTTACAATAAAAACCTCGGGATAACTTTATTGTTGATGTCGTCCTGCCTTGAAATTTAATTTACCTGATCAAATAGTTGAGTGGAAGTTTAATTATTATCATTTCTATTTTTAAGTCTTTAAATTTAGTCTACAGTCACGTCACTTAAATTACGTTTTCCTCAATCCACAGGATTTCCAGGGCTGTGCACATAAGCACTATAATCATATGATGATACTCTTTAGTGCATATATCAACCAGCATGAGCCGAGATTTTTAACTTCGTCAATAATGTGTTACTTTTAAGCGTAATATCAACTGCTGTATCGTTATTAATAAATATGAACACCAAGTTTCTTTAAATGATGAATCTCTTTGCGCAGTGCTGTCCTTCTTGTTGTGGATTTGACCGCATTTTCCTTGTGCGGGACAATTGATAGTATTCTTAGGTCGGTAAAATTTTGATCATTTTCAGGTGCTCTGATTATTGGCCTCGATTGATGGGTTCTCACTTGTCCCCTCTTTTTAAGCCATCCATCAGCTGATTGTCTGAAAATGACGTTGGAACAAGATTTTCCATGGTTCGTTTTCCTAATTTTCGAGAACTAATTTCCAGTCTCATCTTCAGGGTTGACAAATGTGCGCACAGGAATAAAACACGACTTGTGGCAGATGTGGTATCCTCATTTAAGACAAATATATTTATATTTATTTTAATTTATATCCATCATATATATATATATATATATATATATATACGTGTATACACCCATCATATATATATATACGTGTATACACCATATGTATGATATAAATATCATACAGACAACACTGTGAGTCCCTCAACGGATAAATTATATCAGTCAAAAGCTTTTGATAATATTTATATATCTATTTTTATGTCTATCTATATACATATATATCTAGCCCTATATATATGCGTATATATATGTATCTATAAGCAATGAAATGGGTTCTTTGACCTACAATCACTTACAATTCACCTTGGGTGTATAGTGTATATACTTTGCATATATATATATATATATATATATATATATATATATATATATATATATATATATAAATTAAAAGTTTCTTATCAATTCGCCAAAATCATACCTGGCATTCTTATGGAGAGCCCAAAATTAAGATATTTGCTTAATCATCCATCCAAAAGTTTAATCATTCTTACCGACGGTTTTATCTTTCGATACGTGTTAGTTTGTTATTGTTATAAATAATACGTTCATTATCATCATCCCCACTATCATCATTATCTTTCTCACAATGAGCAACACATCATAATCTATGAACGAATGTTTGCTGCCACATAATGTTGATATAATCGTGTGTGAGCAGTAGAACATTTTTCAAACTTTGGTAGTTGGTTCCACAAGCAATCACTCTTATTTTTGAACAATTATCATAATGTAAGTAAACGTCTATATAAATAAGTTTATCCCTTGAACGAAATATGTCAATATGAACAGAATCAACAATCAGGATAAAATACGCTATGCCAATGAATATCATTCGTCAAATGACAATATTTTAATCGTAGTAATCACATACTGCGTTAATGGTCCTATTTCTATAACAATCAGTTTTCACAATTCTTGCCGGGTAATCGATAGTAATCCGCAAGTTAAACAATTTTTAACAATTTTCTATCTGAAGGATTGAAAAGAGCAACTAAGAGAGTGGCTTTTATATAAAAAATATGGTTTTATTTAATGTCTCAATTATTCATTCTTGTTTCCTAAACAACCGTGTTTCTGGAGAAAGACGAATAGGCTTTGATAATGCCACCTAAGAAAAATCCTCAAATGCGAATTTTTGAATACGGAGTTACGTATAATCAGCCATCCGCAGCACAGAAATATGCAATAAGGAAATGTACATTGCTGCTCGATCCTCCAAACTGAGTGGCGCCAAGCAGTGCACCAGACAGACAAATACTACACTGGCTTGGATACAACATGCGTTCTAATATCAAGTCTCAAAAACTAATTTTGTACGCAATGACACATACAACACTTTAAGACCTACCGCGTTGCGAGAAGTGACTGTCGGCCTACCAAGTTGGCCGACTTCTGCAAGTCGGCTGGGCACAGCACCAGCAACTGGCAAGACGGCATCATCAGCGGCCACTGCATTATCAGCCTCTTCCTCTTCACGGGCGGCTCTTGCTTCCTCAGCTTCTTCTTCGAGCACCAACAGTTCTTCTGTCTCTGTCCATACACGAATTCCGCCGTCACGACAAGCCATTACCACAAGACCACCGCAAAGTTCTTCGTCTACGCCAACCGCATCGTCGTCATCCTTTATTTTCCAAAAGCACAGAAATGGGGGCGAGTATCAATGTAAATGCCTAATTTAAGTAGAAAACTGTCTTCCAACAATCCTTTGCTCCGTTATACAGCATAGAATAACATTTTGTAAATAAATATTAAGATTTAAATAAAGCGATATTTCATAAATGCATGAAACCTTGACAACAAAGCTTGACGTTAATAAGATCCTAATCAATTCCACGAAGAAATACAAAAATTTTAAAAAGCAACCTACATTTTGCGTTATGCTAGAAATATTTTCATAAAATTATAACAATAAAATGACAGCTCACCTTTGGAAGAACCAATTCTCTTCTACAGATGCGAAGATAAAAAAACGCTAACTCGTGATAAGATTTTAGAAGCCAATTTTCTCTGAAAGCACATTGGTTATAGTCGGAAAAATCTTCCATAATTGCCTTGGAGAGAGAGCAGAAGAGTTTAA
Organism: Eudiplozoon nipponicum; assembly: GCA_029291075.1. NCBI lineage: Eukaryota > Metazoa > Platyhelminthes > Monogenea > Mazocraeidea > Diplozoidae > Eudiplozoon > Eudiplozoon nipponicum. Next base: position 18,653 of record JAQBSW010003294.1, read on the forward strand.
TGAAACCTACATATAGTAGCTAATAATTGATATCCCTTGAGATCAAAGACCAATGTCTGTTCATTATAACGTCGACACCATGTCAATAATGGAAGGCATATAAAACCATAATATGATTGAAATATAGATATATATATATATATATATATATATATATATATATATATATATATATGAACATACAAAGCTACATGCATGGCAATAAAAACAAATAAAAAATAGACAAGAGTGCAGAAATAGAGAGCCACTAATCACTTGTGCATCACCTCCATTTCAGGCCCAATCCCCCATCATCGATATATATAATGGGATAGGTGGTTACAAGCTCGAAAAATTGATTTAAATAACTGTTATCAAAGCCAGTGCAACCAATTATCCTTTAATTTTATAAATGTTAAATCCAGTACCATTTCCTAATGTAGCTCGGTGTCTGTTCTATAATGACAGATTTGGAGTGGTTAGCTGGAACTACTGAGATGCCACACAGGCTCTACATGAAGGAAAGGCTAAAAAACACATGAGATATCATACAACCGAAAATTGTGCCAAATGTGCAGCAGGGAAGAATAGCTGACTGATTCACAGACACCGAAGCATATGTATCTTGGTTCGAGCTCCCTCCGTGGAAAAAAATTGAGACAAATCTTGATGAGCTCCAAATAAACACGAAGTTGCCATACAAGATAAATTAAACATTGATTGATTGCACATGTGGTGTCAAAATTCTTTAAATCAAGTTTGTGAGGCTGAAATAAACACCAATCCCGCCAAAAAATACAACATAACTAACATCAGTCACGCGTAATAACGCATTTCGAACATCCAGGACGATTATCAGAGTATGCAAGTATGTATTAGGTTTTGCGAACCTAGTAACAAATTAGTTCATTTGTGACCAGAAAGATAAACCAAAGGCAGCATGAACGGAAAGTATAATCTCATGCACATTCGTTTCGTGCTTACTGGCGACTCATCGGTAGGAGCCGGTATTACGCCCTTTAACCACTATATATTTAGTAGAAGAATGTGGAATAATAGGACGGTACAATCTCCTAGACGAATGTGTAAACCTGTAATAGTGAAGCTAACATAATCTAAATTCAACGACAATGCGACTTCAATGCTAACTCACACTATATAATATATATACCGAGTCTGTAAGGATACTAACACTATGGCCATTGTGTTAGTAACTGATACCTTTTTTGAAATCGATGAGTACCGGATACTAACACTATGGTTTCCGAGTCGGTACATGATACCAACCTGATGGATATAGATTTATGCTAAAGTTCACCCAAATTGAGAATTACAACAATTTCCGAACACCTGTTACTCCAGTTAAACCATACACTCTGGCCTTCTTCGATATCAGTTATCACATTTCGCTGTAAGCATGACATCATTTAATTCAATATATTACAGTTAAATACTGTTTGTTGCGATGAACTAATATATATGCAAGTATGTATTAGGTTTTGCGAACCTAGTAACAAATTAGTTCAGTTGTGACCAGAAGGATAAACCAAAGGCAGCATGAACGCAAAGTATAATCTCATGCACATTCGTTTCGTGCTTACTGGCGACTCATCAGTAGGAGCCGGTATTACGCCCTTTAACCACTATATATTTGGTAGAAGAATGTGGAATAATAGGACAGTACAATCTCCTAGACGAATGTGTAAACCTGTAATAGTGAAGCTAACATAAACTAAAGTCAACGACATATCGACTTCAATGCTAACTCACACTATATAATATATATACCGAGTCTGTAAAGGATACTAACACTACGGCTATTGTGTTAGTAACTGATACCTTTTTTGAAATCGATGAGTACCGGATACTAACACTATGGTTTCCGAGTCGGTACATGATACCAACCTGATGGATATAAACTTATGCTAAAGTTCACCCAAATTGAGAATTACAACAATTTCGGAACACCTGTTACTCCAGTTAAACCATACACTCTGGTCTTCATCGATATCAGTTATCACATTTCGCGGTAAGCATGACATCATTCAATTCAATATATTACAGTTAAATACTGTTTGTTGCGAAGAACTAATATATATGCAAGTATGTATTAGGTTTAGCGAACCTAGTAACAAATTAGTTCAGTTGTGACCAGAAGGATAAACCAAAGGCAGCATGAACGAAAAGTATAATCTAATGCACATTCGTTTCGTGCTTACTGGCGACTCATCAGTAGGAGCCGGTATTACGCCCTTTAACCACTATATATTTGGTAGAAGAATGTGGAGTAATAGGACGGTACAATCTCCTAATATATTATCAGAGTATTACGGTAAACTAACCAGTGTAAATCAAACCGCATTGCTTATATGTGGAATGTAAAATTAGATATGCGGCTTTCACTTCTAGTAGTCTCGCATACATTATACTTGATTGGTAATTTCTGCTGCATCACTTCTCCGCAGTCACGGACATTATCTTTTTGCAGCTTTTATCACATATTTTTGAATAATACAATTAAAGAAACATTGATTGCGCGGGTGGTAACAGTACTTTAAATCAATTTTGCGAGTTTGAATTAAACAGCAAACCCCTTGTATTTAACCAGTCGTCGAACAACATATAAAAATAACCGTCAATCAAACGTACTGCCGCGTTTTGATCTTCCATGATCATCATCAGAGTACGACGGCAAACTGACTCGGCAACCATAACGTTGGTATCGGGTACTGACACAGTAGCAATGGTGTTGGTGCCCTTTTCAGACTTGTTATTTATATATATATATATATATATATATATATATATATATATATATATATATATATATATAATATAGTGTGTTGGCTCTTAAGTCACATTGTCAAAGACTTTATATGAAGTTAGCTCCATTACTGTAGATTTACACATTCGTATAGGAGATAGGACTGTCCTATTTTCTCACATTCTTTAAATATATAGTGAGTAAAGGGCGTAATACCGGATCCTACTGATGAGTCGCCAGAAAGCACGAAACTATACTTTCGTTTATGCTGTCTTTTGTCTATGTTTCTGGTCACGTTTGAACAAATTTGTTATTGGGTGCGCAACCAAATACCAAATACTATCTAGTATTGTTTAATTGTATTGTCTATATATATATATATATATATATATATATATATGTGTGTGTGTGTGTGTGTGTGGCGAAAGCTACATACAGTTAATGTTCGTAACTACATAGAAATTGTGCAGCCGACATTTCCAGTCACGTACAATGTATACAAGACTACTAGAGGTGAGGGCCGCATATCTAATCATGCTTTCCATATATGTATGCGTTACGGTTTGATCCTCGATAGTCAGTTTGCCATCGTACTCTAAAGATGATCATTGAAGGTCGAAACGCATCAGTGCGTGCAACTGTAGGTATTTTTGCTATGTTGTTCGATTACCGGTTGAATACAATGGATTTTGTGTTTACTTCAAGCCCGCAAATTTTATTTAAAGAAAAAATATATAGTTGATATAGCTCAACCATTGCATTAGAAGACATGCAACTTTACAAGAATACAAACATGCACACATATTTGGTAACTCGGTATTTGGAAAGACTGTCGTGGTCAGGAATCTAATTCACAACACTTATTGAAAGTCACGACGCACCTACCCAACAACATGTTCCTGCATACATATTTACCGCAAATATGATCTTCTTTCGTGGGATGTCGATTAACACGCATAGTTCTGCAATGATCCGATTGATCCTCATTTCCACGTACGCGTTGAGGTCGGCTTCATGATGACTGGGTGCTGATTCGACCCAGCGCTCCGAAAGCTACTACACCATTCGCACTAACCAATAAAAATGAAGCTCCATCTAATCTTGGTTGTATGACGTCTCCGTGCCTCATTTCCAGTACCTTCTTTTGAAAACACTTAGCACACTAGTTACAAGACCGGATTTGAGGAAATAAATAAACAACGTTGTTTTACTGTTTTTTGTTAAATTCATAAGAAAATTCCAAAGAGTCATAGTAGATGTCTAACTGGACAGCCTTGTAGGGCGATCAATTATTTTGATCTGGTTGAGGTCACAGCCAGCCAGGAGCAAAATTAACAAGCCGGCCAAATCCACTCAGTCACGGAAGGATGTGCCAAACCAGAATTATTTAGTTATGGAATTCAGGCTGGACAGATGCGGAGGCCATCCAAAAAAGCCATGCACGCATCTGACACGGCAGACCACCAAAAACTCTGGTGGATGAATGGAATCGCAGAACGGGTAGACCACAATTTCGTAGTCGAGCGCTATTATTCATGATATCAATCACCTAATCATGAAATTCTGTACTCGCGATTAATGATTCAATTCTACAAATCTAGCAACACACGGTATCCAATAGAGATGCACCGTTAATTCTGCTTTCTAAGTGCAGACTTCTAGAATCATTATGTATTACATTTCTAGAACCCATTGTTAGGAGACCTGTATTCACGTCTATATATGTATGTTAATTAGAGGCTGAATTAACTTCTAGTTTAAGAAATGCATTAATGAAGAATAAATCAAAGGAAGTTTACAAATAAATAATGACAAATTAGACATGCCTCATCATCAACTTCTCCACGTTTCCGCCAAGATTTAATGTTTGGTTTTCTACTCTTCAATTTGAGCTGCATCTTCTGCTTGTGAAACGGATTGGTAGCTAAACAAGCCAAGCTGGTTATACCGCCATTGTGACTCTAAAAATGAACAGAGCAAAAAAGAAATAATCATGTTAATTTTTGCATTTCGCAAAGACGAATTACAAAAAGGAATTGAATAATTAAATGCTAATTCATTTATCAAAAATATAGAATTTGTGCAAATTTAATGTTTGTTAGAGCAATTTTTAAAAATTAGTCCATGCAAACTGCAAAAAAATCTAGCTGGTTTACAAAATTAAACGAACAATGGTTGCGCGCGCGATGATAACAATTATTAAAACAATGTTGCGATCTCGATAAAAACACCAATCCAATTATATATGCATATTTGTCAGTATAAACTCGTCGTAGTGAGGCAGCAAAGCCAAATCATCCAGTAGACCGGTTTACACCTTATTTGGAATCTCTTCAAGTACAATTCATAAATTTACCGTGGACAGGGCACGAACCTGGCCACGTTTAATTCTGAGTCTGTTACTGTCAGCTTCGCAAACCTGGCGCATAAAATAATTCGTCCAGTAGATCGGTTTCATCATTTATGGAAGATCCACAAGTACTGTGCAGAATTTTCATGACGGACAGGATTTGAACATGGGCACGTTTGTTTCGGAGCCTTTGACTGGCTGGTTGTCCTAACAAGACTTTTTTATACTTATTATGTAATAAAAATTGCTTTACAATAAAACGTAATAAAATTAAGTCTTCCATAAAAGCGAAATAAGACTCAAGTTCACATACACACGTATCAAAGGCAAATTAATACTAATTAAGTTATTTCGCAGAGACGCATTAACAAAGAAAAGAGGAAATGTCATCATTAAACACAAACATGTAGACATATATATATGCTTTTGTTAGGAGCTAATAGCTGTTTGGTGGTGGTAATTCTTTAAATAAAGTTTGCTAACTTGAAGTAAACACTAATAACCGTTGTATTTAACCAGCCGTCGAACAATATAACAAAACTACCCCAGTCGCAACGCACTGATGCGTTTCGACCTTTCTTGATCATCATCAGAGAACGACGGCAAACTGACTAGTGAGGATCAAACCGCATTGCATATATATGAAAAGCAAAATTAGATACGCGGCTCTCACCTTTAGTGGTGTTGTTGTTAGTTGTAGTTGTTGTTCGACGACAATGGGATTGATTTATACTTCAAGCTCGCAAACTTGATTTAAAGAATAAATGGATGTAATTTGCAAGTTAACAGTAATCTCCGGTAGGGCCTGAGATTTATAGAATATGAATATTAGCTTTTCCACAGGACGGAAAAAACAGCACAGCAATACCTCAATATTTGAGAACAAATGCTTTACTGGCGCATAACAGTTATATAGGCTGGTTTTGGCTATCGACCATTCCTCGTTGGGATAGAATTATTTAGATTTAGCTTTCCTTTTATTAGATGGTCTGCCATTCAACCCCTACCTACCTGGAGCATTTTATTTAGAGACACTGATGTTCAGTTTGCTTAAGCGACCAAAACTTAGTTTCTACATCTGAAACATTTCCTCTCATGCCAACCCTAACAATTTAACAATGTTATCTGCCAGTAAAACCGAAGTCGAAGTTTCATTTCAGATAGGACACCTGTATCCCAGCAGTACAGACAGGGCTCATGTTACCGTTGCGGGTAAGACTAGAAGGAACCCACAAATCGTCAGGCCGAAGTTTCTATGATTACATGCCGTTTCAACAGGCCTAATAAAGGCAAGAAATCAAATTTTCATATTGTGGAAATACAGCTAATGGAAATGCCGTTTCAATTTGCAATATTCTGTATGAAACAAAATATATTGAATCAACTACATGATATACCAAGCTTATGTTTGTCATAAACACTAAATAAGCTGTCACATGACTTCCACGGATGAGCGATATCTGATGAAGGTTCCCAAATTGACTGGTAATTTATGCCGAATGAACAATTGCATTATTGATCCTATGCGTCAGACCTACGGATATAAACTGAGTTAGATGTGTGCAAATGATGGATAATATGAAAACGCTTTACACCATGAGATAACTAAGCTATGTACAGGCGAGGATAATCGTAAAATCCAACGCGAAATTGAATTACTTCCTTAAAATAAATCAGCCTCAATTCATAAGTTCGTTTTTGTTGAAAGTTTTAGATTAAAAATAAAAACTCACATCAAATGTGCACACTTCCAGCTGTTTTGAAACGTCCCACAGTTTAACGTTCCCACCAAGATCACCAGAAAACGCGAAATGAGTACCCGACATAAACTGAACACATGTAACACTATAATTAAATTAACAAGATCTTTTTAAAAAAATCAGGGCAACTGCAATAAAGATCACATTAAATCCAATGACATCGAATCAATTAGTGCTCATTTAAAGGATTAAAAATTAACAATTCAAGAAAATCTTAGCAAAAAAGCATTTATTACTCCGGTTTTGATAACAATTATATAAATCACGTTTGCGAACATGTTCAACGCCTTCATTTAACTGGGCAAAAATCAGCCAGCAAATACCAGCAGACAAAGTTCTATTTACAGACCACATAATGCGTACTGTTTAGGCACACCTCGCTCTTTAATGCATTTCATTAGATAACTAGAACTTTATTTACGCATGGATTTATTTACACATTCTTGAATGTTAAACCGAAAGAATTCGCTCATATTAAAACTGATGAAATCTTGCATTAGTCTACTGCCAATACCATCAGTTTCTCGGTTTAGCCGAACTCCAAAAAAGCGTATCACTTTAATTCGCAAACTAAAACATATTTGATCATTAGATGATAGAGGAACATTGTCAATACCTCTTTTATTCAATTAGTTTTATTCTGGAAAGTTACAGCCTAAAGTAAGCCTGAAAATAACTTCGGTTCATGGATTTTTACTTACGCATCCATATGTGTAGTAAAACGCCGTTGACAATTACCAAACTGCAACTCCCAAAGTCGAACACTCTTATCGCTACTGCCCGTAATAATGTGTTGGTTGTCGTCAGAAACATCCATACTACTGACGGGCGCCGCATGCCCATAGAGACTATGTACACGCTATGATAGGTAGAATAAACAAAGCATATAGAAGATCAAATACGGAAAAGCATCATGTCATTTTTTCCAAGCACTATGGCTAAAGCTTCAGTGATGAATTTTTACTGTACATATCGAGAATAAAATTACAATTGTTAGCACTCATAGGTCGGCAAAATCTTGAACCTTTTATCTTTTCAGATGATGTAATTTTTGGCCTCAGTTGATGGGTTCTCACTTGTCCCTTCTCCTTTAAGCCTTCAATTAGCTGATTGTCTGAAAGCGCTTTAGGATCAAGATCCGCCATTGATCTTGCTAAAAATTGTCCCGCACATGAAAAATGCGGTCAAATCCGAAACGAAAAGGACAGCACTGAGAAACAAAATAATACATCTTTTAAAATAAAATTACAAGTTTGCGAGCCACATTGGTATGATGACTAGGTTATTTCAGGCATGCACTTTATCACAATTCAAAATCGTTTCTCAAACCTAACTTTTTGCTGCTTTACTGCGGCTGGCTCCTTTTAGAGGATAAGCCGGCTCCATTGATATCCCGGATTAAACCTCTCCATGCCGGGCGGTTGGCAGCCATTTCGGAACATAAAGAGGGCCAATGACGCTCCCAGTGACGCGGACCATAAACATTGCGTAAACCTAGGAGTTCCATGTCCGATTTGATTGTTGCAAGCCATGTCTTCAGTTGTCCGCCTCGGCGGCGGCGCCAGTTTGCACATTGACCTGGGTTCATCACCTGCCGTACCATTTCGTCTTCGGGTTTGCGTAGTACGTGCTCGAATCATTGAAGTCGACGATGTTGGATCCAGACGGATAGTTGCATGATGTCACCGCATTGGTGACGAACAGATGCGTTCGACACTCGGTCCATCCATTTTGTCTTTGTGATGTACCTAAGGCACCAATGGTCGAATACTTCGAGCTTTTTGGAGTCCTCAGAACGTAATGGCCAAGTCTCATAGCCATACAGTAGCACAGAGCGAACAGTAGTCTGGTAGACTCGGATTTTCGTTTTGAGGCTGATTTCACTTCTTCTCCAAAGTGAGTTCTTCAATTGTAAGAAAGCAAGTCTGGCACGGTCGATGCGTGTTCGGACTTCATTCTTTGCTTGACCAGTTGGAAGTATTTTTGAGCCAAGGTACGTAAAATCGTCGACTGTTTCGATTGGGCTGTCGTACACCGTGAGCTGCTCATCAGATGAAGATACACCGATGGCGAAGGCTTTCGTTTTGTCGGCATTGATTTCCAGACCAACGGCTGATGAAAACTGGGCCACTTGATCCAAAACGGCTTGCATGCTCCCAAAGCTGTCAGCAAGGAGAACAACATCGTCTGCGTAATCAACATCCGTCAGCCATAGGTTATTTGATACTTGAACGCCTCGGAACTCAGTTAGCGCGTTGCTCAGAATCCAGTCAACCGCATAATTGAACAATATGGGTGACAGGGGACATCCTTGTCGAACCCCTGTGTGCAGACTGAATTCATCCGATTCTTCTCCGTAAACACGTACTCTGGCTTTGGTGGCTGCATAGTAGGCCTTGATCAGATTGACGAGTTTTATGGGCATTCCGTCGAGCAGCATGATGTTCCATAGGGAGTCGCGATCAACAGAGTCAAAAGCAGCTCGGAAATCAATAAAACAAGCGACGGTTGGTTGTTGAAATTCGTTGCGATGTTCCAAAACTCGCCGTAATGTAAAGATCTGATCAACACAGCCTTTGCCTGGGCGGAATCCACCCTGATTGGGACGGGTACGGACATGCCGCTCATTACAGAAGCGGTTCAATAGAATCGACGCCAACAGCTTGGATGCGGTGTTGAGAAGACTGATACCACGGTAGTTTTCGCACCTTGATCTATCACCCTTTTTGGGAAACGGTAGCAGGATTGACATTCCGAAGTCTGACGGGCATGCTTCTTGTTCCCAGATAGAAGAGAACAGTCGATGGATTGATGGCAGTAGTGCGCCTATACAGGCCTTGTAGATCTCTGCAGGAATTCCATCTTCACCGGGGGATTTCTTGCTCTTCATGCGCTGGATGGTCGTAGCGATCTCAACCTCAGTTGGGGAAGAGCAGTCCACATCGTAGCTGGGTGTAGATGTTGCAGGTGGTTGCGGTGGGGAGCGGCCACTGTATGGTCGGTTCAATAACTGCGAAAAATGTTCAACCCATCTTGCGATTTTGCCATTGACATCAGAAATCAAGTCTCCTGTTGCGCTGCGTAGAATTGTCTCTGCATTGCGCTTACCGGATGCTTTACGTATAAGACGGAAGAGACCCCCGAAATCACCGACGTTTGCAGCCGATTCCATGGCGGAAGCCATTTCATCCCAGTACTGCTTACGGTCAGCCCGAGCAGACCTCGTGGTTTCACGTCTCAGGTGGCGATAATTAGGCGCGTTATTCATCCGGGCATCTCTTGCTTTTTGTGACGCCCGCATCGTGCGTTCAGAGATCCAGTCTTTATGGTGACTTTTGATGGTTCCGAGCGTTTCAAGCGCAGCTTGCTGAGTAGAGAGTTTCAAGTTATTCCATTGATGCTCCACATTGGTTTTATCTACGGCATGAGTTCCACCGTCAGCGGCAGTCAACTTTGCAGTGATTGAGGCAGATAGCGCTGTACAACGGGATGGGTCCGTTAGGGCAGCAACATTCAGGCGTTTCGTAGGTTGACGGCGCCGTCGGGACTTGAGATGAAGCCTCAATTTGGCACGTACTAGAGTGTGGTCGGACCCTCCTCGGCTGCCAGTTTCAGCTCCTCGGTATGACCTGCAATCTTCGACAGAAGACATCCAACGCGACCGTACCAGAATGTAGTCGATCTGATTGGCTGTGTGACCATCGTTTGAATACCAGGTGAGCAAATGCTTCCGAGGGTGTTGGAAACGCGTATTGGTAACGCACATATGGTTGACTTCTGCAAAGCTGATAAGTCGTGCTCCGTTCTCGCAGCGCTCACCTAGACCAAACTTTCCCAGTATGTGTCTGGTGGATGAGTCAGAAGGTCCTGTTCGTGCGTTCCAGTCACCAGCAACAAACAGTATGTCGCCTCTGGAAATTCCGTTGATGGTCTCTTGCAATTGGTCGTAGAACTCATCTTTCACATCTGAATCAGCTGCGAGGGTTGGTGCGTAGACGGCTACGACTGTGATGTTAAAAGGTTTCCCTCTCAGTCGGACCGTTGCGATCCTCGGTGATACGGGATTCCAAGCCAGCATGGCTCTCTGCGCTGTAGGACCAAGTAAAATGGCTACACCGTGTTGTCCGGACCCGTCAACTGGTCCGCTGTGATGCATCAAGTATGTTGATTCTGCCGACGGTACTTTTATCTTCGTTGATCCCGTGCCGGGCAGTCGGACTTCAGACAGGCATGCAACTTCAATCTGCATATAGCGTTCACTTATTGAACGCTGGATAATTTGTAAAAGGTTAATTGAAATAAAGAGAGCAAGATAAACCGAGGTCATCGAAAATCTAATGGGTAATCTCATGTACACTTGTATTTTGCGCTCATTGGCGGCGCATCAATAGGAGAAAACTATGTGTGACGAACATCCTTTTTATGCATATAAAACCTATTAATTTATCATATATATATAATGGGGTTTTTGGCCGTCATGCCAGCTCCTACTATCGAGATGCCAGAAAACGTGAAATTCGTGTGTAAAAAGATAACTACATTTTTTGATGAAGCTCACTTTGGCAGATGATGCTGAATTCATGTGAAGAAATTTTTCTCTGTTACATCTTGCCGCACAAATAGAAGAATTAATTAAATCTGTACTGTTTTTTTAATTAAATATTTTGCAGCTATCAAATTAATTTGAGTCTACAACATTATTTTTGGTGCATTTTTTGGTTAGACTGTCCTTTATAGTCCTATGCAAGTATGTATTAGGTGTTGCGAACCTAGTAACAAATTAGTTCAGTTGTGACCAGAAGGATAAACCAAAGACAGCATGAACGGAAAGTAGATTTTCATGCACATTCGTTTCGTGCTTACTGGCGACTCATCAGTAGGAGCCGGTATTACGCCCTTTAACCAATATATATTTTGGTGAAGAATGTGAGATAATAGGACGGTACAATCTCCCAGACGAATGTGTAAACCTGCAGTAGTGAAGCTAACATCATATAAAGTCTTCGACAATGCGACTTAAACGCTAACGCACACTATATAATATATATCCCGAGTCTGTTATGGATACTAACACTATGGCTATTGTGTCAGTAACCAATACCAACATAATTGTACCGAAAAGGTACATGATACTAACATGATGGATATCAATATATGCTATAGTTCACCGAAATTGAGAATTACAACTATATCTGAACACCTGTTACTCCAGTAAACTCATACACTCTGGCCTTGATCGATATCAGTTATCACATTTCGCGGTAAGCGTGACATCATTCAATTCAATATGTAACAGTTACATACTGTTTGTTGCGGAGAGCTAATATATGTATGCAAGTATTTATTATTGTCCTATTTTTGTAAATACATTTAGGCTTTACTAAAATTATAGATAAAAATGAAATAAGTTTTTGTTATTAATTGTGTTATTTCTTGGAAGAACAGTTTATCATTTACATAAACCGTTATTATTTAATTTTCATTGTGTATATATTTTTTTGTAAAGCGTAATTCCCCTATAAAAATAAATTAAGTATTTTTTCTACGGTTGATTTACCGCTATCTGTTTGAACAAATATTGTATAAAACATATTTCGCAATTTTCTGTTTGCTAATTTAAAAAGGCGTCATAAAGGGCGCATCAGCTTAGAACTATACGAGTCTGCACGGAGTTCTTGATCAAGCAGGGACTGATCCAATATTGGGGATATCGGTTTGCTAACCCCTATCACGTTGTGCAAATTAATTATCCAGTCAATTTGAGAAACAATGGAATGTGCTTTATAACACACAGCACAGGACGCAATGGCGCAGAAGCATGTTTTATTGTTGTAGAGCAGTTCTAATTACCGCGTGAAAGCAAGTCTGCATGGAGGAGTATTGATGGAATAAGTCGAGTACACAGTCTTTCTACACAATTGTTGAGAAGGCTTAATTGTTTCTGAGCACAGCTGTGTTGGTTCTTCCACATTCTCTGAGGTAAGATATTTCGTCTAACTCCAACTTTGTCAAGAATTGTTAAGTACAACTTCTAGGTGTTCTTCGATTTGTACATGAAATTGCATGCCTTCAAAGAGACGGGGAAGAATTGCATGAATTTGTTTGTACAAGGAATGACTAAGGAAACGCCATTGGACTATTTAGCCTAGAGGACTAAATATCCTGGGATCGCTGCGTTGCACAATGTAACAATAAGCTAAAACAATGAAGAAACGAACTTCCGAGGCCGTGGATGCCTTACTATTGCTAAGATAGGGAAGCTCATTTTAAAGACATTTGTATGGAAAAGAAGCACGGGGTAAGGCATGGGCAAAGTGCGACGAAATATGGGAAGGATTATTTTTAATTTTTCGAAATAGGTTTAGGATTATTTATAGTCGCCTTTTAAATCGATAGCGCGTACATGTAGCAGTTAGTCATTCTCCGTATGAAAATAAATTAACATACAGTTATAAGTTTACACATCCGCTGGTTGATAAAATTAATATCGTGAAGAGAAAAATTATTTGAATAAGTTTTGGAGCGTTTTTTGAATAATTTACTGCTACCTGCCTTTATTGGCTGTTGGTGTACTTGGTTTCAGTTTTAGTATATTTTTGTTCTGCCGCACGGTCCGTGTTTGGGAGAACAAGGTTGGCTAATCCGATCCTAACATTATTCATGTTCTTATGTTTTATGTGGTAATTTTTTAATTAAGGGGCACAGATACTTCATTAGGTTTTGGCTCAACTTGTACATACTCATATTTAAGGTCAACCGCGAACCGGCGTAAAATTCCGGCAAATACTTCTTTCGATTTTCCAACTAGGACTTCATTGACGAGAAGTATTACTTGTATTGGAATGTCGGTCTGAGATACGAGAATGCTGAAAGACCGAGGATCTGAATAAGTTAGTATGGGATTTTCACCTGACTAGACTGGAATAACATCCGCTGTTTCGCATTCCAAGAACGCTGGTAGAAACACTTTTCTTACACTTAGACAGGGAAGGCTCTGACAACATTAGTTCATAGAAGGCGATCCTCTGCAGCAAACTATTATGTAATTTTCTCTTATAGGAAATTAATAAACAAATCAATGACTAAAATATAATGTTAAACATTGTTTTATCAGTATATTTTTCGACAGGTTAACCACAATGGGACCGATGTTCATTTCGAGCTCACAGATTTTAAAGAAATTTCTCTAAAATTCCCTCAACAAAAAGCTAATTTGGAATAAATAATTAAATTGGAACCAAGTACATCTAGTATAAAAGACCTGACAGAAATTATTGATCACCGAATTAAAAAAATTGTGCGGTTTTTCGAGATTTATTAAGACTTTATTTTTCTGATTTATGTGCAACTTTGAAATATATTATGAGCATTGAACATTAGGGTAAAAGCAAAAGCAGTTCTCCTAACAAAGAAAAATAAGAATAACTTTTTGAAATTAAGTTATTGGAAAGGTTCATTTGTAAATATGGAACGCAAATTATCCAATAAAAATAGAGCAAACGCGTAAAATGTTTGGCTATTCCTAATATTAACCAATCAAATGTGAGAAAAATTCTAAAACTTGCTTACATTAATATTTTAAAGATCTTATATGTTATTTTGATTTGCTGCATGACGCTGAAGTACATTTTTGTCCTCTGAATTCCGGAATGGCAGTCAGGAATATTGTTGCATTAATTGATTATTCACAATGATTATTTAGGCAATTTCATGGATATTTAATCGATAGCCCAATGTGTATGAGTTTTGGAGTATTAATAAACATATGGAATTAAACATTAAAGCGGAAAAGAATGCTGATCAGGATAATGGAACAAAAAACGCTCAAATTAAGACGTAAGTATGAATTAAGTTAGAGAATTTTTACTTTGTGTTGTTATACAAAATGTTTATTTATAAGAAAATAATGTGGAATAGGTTCGGATATAAAAGAAAGTGATAGAAAAGGAGAAACATTATTGGGATAGCAGCAATCTAGATAATATTTAATATGAAAGAAATAAAAAGTAAAAGGTAGGAAAAAGTAAACATAACATATCAAATAGATTTGTAAACCTTAGTTTTATAGATCACGTTTTAGAACCTAAATGCCTAGACACCTTATATGTTATAAGTTTGATTACTAAATAGTTTGAATGTAATAACAATATCGTTTACAGAGTAGGTGTGGACAAACGAGATCAAAAGAATATCTAAACTTGGGGCACATTCCAATTTGTTTCATTGTAAATCACTCTGAAATTAGGGAGGCGAATATTTCATTTATCTGAGTAAAGAGCTCGAAGTTCCATTGATTTTCAACAATATATGTCAAGATTTCCTGCAGTTTTAATCAAAATAGTGTGAAAAATAATGGAAAGTTGAGACCTTGTTTTAGCATTACGAAAATTATCCACTGGAACCATTGATATATATATATATATATATATATTCTTATAATTAGGAAAACACAAATAACAAAGTGGACTTTATCCACTTTGTTATTTGTGTTTTCCTAATTATAAGAATACTGTTAAATTAAAAAGGAACGGACATTATAAAGAATATATATATATATATAATATTAAATCTTATTTCTACCAGAACCTACAGCCATTATTCTGGATATGTTAGTATATAAGATTTATTAATAAATGTTATTCCATGGAGTACGTTGTTTTGTTCTTATATTTTAAACAATAGTGAAATGGCAATGATATATATATATATATATATATATATATATATATATATATATATATATATATATATGAATTAATTAAATACAAAAGCAAAATATTTTCATTTACAGTTTTTGAAAATTAACATCACATTTTGATCTATAAGAATATGGTCAGTTATTTTGTACACTATTTTACACTCTTCGGCACTTCTTGATGATCATTAAGGCACAGAATTACATATAACAGCTTTATTCTTGTGTACTGGCCCAATTCAGACTTATGACATTGTGACATATCACTTGATTTCAAATCATATAAGTACTCGCAAATATAATTTTTAACTTCCATTAAATACTTTCATTTTAGGTGATTAAAGTTAAATATTTTATTTTCGAAGGTAAACCTTTTGGGACGATAATTGGTTAAAGTCCGTATATAGTAAAATATAGCCGTAAATGGTAGATTTAGCATTTTTTGTCGTTAAATAGGCACGAATGAGCTCCATAAATATGGTAATTAGCTTGCCGTAGTTATCATCGGCAGTGTAGGCTTTGTTAGGTTGCCTGGACCAACAGATTAAAGGCAAATAATCGTATTCAAATAAAGATACGATGTACAACTAGCTGTTAAATAATTAAAATATAATTATTGGGTATGAAATTACAGTGGGGCGAAAGCATCGGTCGCGCATTTAACAATTTTCTTTTGAGGAACCGATTTAACAGTTTGATTTTGGAGGGCCGAAAGGACTCAGTACGTATGACTGACGGTAGTTGGCTATGTTGTGCGACTGGTTAGATACAATGTGATTGGTGTTTATATCAAACTCGCAAACTTGATTTTAAAAATGTAAACTTTCGTTCCTGGTAATGATTTTTTGAAACACATTATGTATTTCACAAAGGCGTTTTCGCTCAATCTTATCAACTGATTTGCTTAATAAAAAGAACATATTAATTATTTTATTTAAAAGGACAAGTGTCGTTTAATTGAAAAATTGTACAAAACATATATTCATATTAGTATGGAAAGTTAAAATAACAGAAACATAACTAAATACAGCTTTGCATGGGACTTAGAAAGCCACATGGTAATTCCAGCGCTCATAATAATGGTTATGGATTGCAAAATTTTGGACAATGTTTAATTATAGCGATTGCTTTCAATTGAGAAAGCCTTCATCCACACCGAGCCTAAAATTAAATCGAAAAGCGTTTTGTAGGAATGTCGCAACTCTCATTGGACTAAATATTTTTAACTGTAGAAGTATGTGCAATACAAAACTCATTTAACACGCGAAACGTTGGTTGCATTCTACCAAGTTTGAAATAAATCATCTGCTGCATATATCTGAATAGAACTGTCCACACGTACAATTACTTTTCTTGATAATGCTTGATGCCGGTTTCATTGTATATTTGTCTTTCACACTATGTAGAGTAGGTTTGTTCACAGATGTAATTATAACTAAGTCAGTGGTAATACATATGAACGCCGACGCTAAAGTTAGTCTGTTGAGAATGCTTCCCTATTTGGAGGTAACCGCACTAGATTTGTTTTGTCCAGAACTATGCAAACAAATAATTTGTTCTTAAATTGGAATTAATATGGAACTTGTCAATTTCCATACGAAATATGCATATATATGTTTTATGTGATTTTTCTATGGATTGCTCTTTTATATTTAAATACAATTAATGTGATCTATTTCCATAGTAAATCAGTTGATAGAATAGAGCGAAACCATTTCTGTAAAATTTCAAAGTCAGATCTGGAAATAAATGTTTCTCCTATTTATTGAAAACAATTTCTAAAAGCATCATTGTTAAATCTCATTAACTTTTAAAATATCATTTGGACACCAGTAGATATATAAATAAGTAGCATTGCTAGATTACCTAAGCAAAATCGGCCAAAATAGTTCTTCGATAGGAATATATATAAACAACCAGAAAATGCCATCACATGATTTATTTACATAATTATTAAATCTTGTTAAATTTGCGTTCATTCTCGAGAAGGATGATATGCCAACGTCAGCTGGGTTGTGTAATTCACTGCTTGAAATTGACTCCGGGATAAACTGTTATGAACATTTTTGAATCAAAGATCATAAACTATACTGAAATGCGCAACAATATATGATAAGTCTTACATAATCAGAACTTTGTTTAGTAAGGCGAATTTACTATTTTATCAGTCTATGCAATAACCAATTTGGCCTATTTAAGTTAGTATAAATAAGCAGTTAAAAACGAATTGTTAGAACCAATTATATATATCGTTATATATATATAACGTTACATTATATATATATATATATATATATATATATATATATATATATATGTCATTTGGTTAGAGTCTGTTATTCATACTTCTTGCAAGATGAAAGAAAATTAATCAAGGAACGAAGCAGTTTTCGACTCTATTGCGAAACGCCTCAGATTTGATAATGAGAGGTAAATAGCAGGGCATTTGTGGAAGTGACCTTGAAGTAAATTATAATTTCAGCTCATTTTAACCAAGCATGTAGAAAATTCAGTTTTATATTGAGAATTGAATTAAATTTAATTAAAATATACATGAAAACATTTGGCGTAAACATTTTTTTAAATTAGCAATATACTTGAAACATTTAAGTGTAATTATAGTCAAACGTCTGTATGTGTATTTAGAGCTAGAAAAAATTCTAAGTAAAAAAAGAGAATTTCTTACATTTTAGCTATAAATCAACGCTGCACAGAAATAAGGGGAAAATTCACATTAGAATCTTCTCAACGTTGTTCGCGATTTCCAATTTGATTAAAAAACCTGAGTGTTGCTAAAACAAGCAATTGGCTAGTCGAGCCAGTTTAATCAATTAATCCCATGTTCACACGAGCCGAAATTTATTCGTGACTTTGTTGGCTTGGTAATCAATCTAAAAAAATTTGTTTTAGCGTGATTGGTCAATTCGTCTGTAGTAGCCTGGACTGAAATTGAGGCTCAAATAATTTCATTCCCGGGTATGTTAATTCCAAATATCGGTTAAACGATATTGTCTCTTGTGTAGCTTCAATGGTTGTGGTAGATTTTTGTCTCTTGGGATTGAAGCTGATATTAATCGGCCTGGCGTTTTGTGTCCTCCTTTCCGGACACATCGTCAAAAGCATCACACAGTTAATCAAATTAAAGTAAACAAAGGAGGCATACAATTTTTTAACTTGCATAAAGATTATTTGTGCAATTTCGTTTGCTTAATTTGAAGAGAATATGTGATAACTCTGAAGATGTGTCTTGAAAAGAGGTCACGAAACCTCAGACCACTTACTAAAAACTTTAAAACCAATAAACGGAAGTTTAAAAACTACCGGAATGTAGTAAATTTATTTGCTGGTCCATTGGAAGTATAACGACATGTGTAATAGTACAACTAACATTGTTACCCCAAAATGACGTTTCAATGGATGCTGGAAGTCATATTATGCCAAAATCGTATCACATTCTGTTCTTTTGTGTTTTAATAAGACGTCTTTGATAGATTTTATGAAACCAATTAATTCGTTTTGTTGCGCCAAATATGATAACACGAAAATTCATGACCAAGACAACAGAAATAATTTCGCGGTTTTCGTTGGAATCTCATTCATAATAGTGTCTTCTAGTAAAAAAACTAGAAGCAAAACCACAAATATAATTTTATAGATTAATACGGTAATCTTGAACAGGAATGCCGATAAAGCTTACAACTGTGACACATGGAATAACTGCCGTTGGTTTACTATCAGGCTGCAAAAAATTAGGATTACAAAAGTTATTTCACATTTTTTACCGTTTTGCGAGCGAACGTGACCACGTGTCTTTAGCTCTTTCTATTAAAGCATCAATTAAGTTCATAAAAAGTAGAACATTTACGAAAAATACAGATAGACGCAAGGTTAAAGTCTTCAAAAATGAAATGAAATATGAATTGCTAAATAAATAAATAAATAAATAAATAAATAAAATATATATATATATATAAATATATATATATATATATATATATATATATATATATATATATATTAATACGCCTACGGATGAATATTTGAACTATTAGCTAATTTTAAATATAGAAATCTTTATGATAATATATATTTGCAATTTGATCGAAATATACTTAAATACATATTTAGATATAAATTTGGGTAGATGTATTGTAAACTAAATAAAGAGAATTATGTCGATATATGCCTTTATGGATTAGAAAAAGATATATATATATATATATATATATATATATATATATATATATATATAATGAATTAGTATTTCAAAACCGTGTGGTAATTCTACGGTGGTAGAAATTATTTCCAATGTGGACGTAAGTGGTCTACTAGGTAAATGTAATTTGACAGATTATACGAGGTAGATAGTTGGATGTAAAGTGTGTTTAATAGTTCATTAAAAATATTTTGTTTAAGTTTTCGTTTCTGATTTTATAAATGGGTCAATAAATTTTAATCATTATTCCTTTAAATGCTACTTTTTTTGAATTTTAATTGTCACAGCTTAATTTTTGTTATTCATCTGTCAATCAAGTAGGAAGTGGTTGGAGTTACGAACGTTAATAAATCCCAACTTTGTTTTTACCGGAAGAAATAATTAACTCCAAATGTTTTACATTATCATTAAACCACACTATAGAAGGCGTCTAATCGCACACTTTTGGTTTGAATGACATTTATATCTAATTTATAAGTTATTTGGCAATGAATATACGACGTGGCTAAATTTGAAGAAAAGAGAATTTTTATTCTAATTAAGGAATTTATGTTGCACATTTTTATGTTTGTTTATTTAAGAAATGTGTGTATATTTGTCAATATTTAAAATTAATTTGCACCTTCGGTTTGATGGATTTTGTATATCTTTTTTTTGCTGTAAATTTTTAAATTATTGGGAAGCATATGTGCAGTAAATACGAATACGGCACGTTTTCATATTGGGATCAACAAAATTTGCCCATATATTTGATTTGATTAACAGGGTTTGTACTAAACGTCTCAAAATTTTCTTTTAAAAAGTTTCGGTACTCATGACCAAGGACATCGGCCGGTCGATTGCTTTCCATAAGAAATTGTAGCCAAGCTTGATCCAGTAGGAAATATATTTGTGCGGCCTCAATTTTACATATGACTGAATTCATAACACTTTTTGGTGTTTCAACATAAAAAAAATTTACTAATTTTATTTGGGTCAGTCTAGTCAAAAAGCATTGATTATAATCCAAATACAGCTAAAATCACCAACGCAACTCGACAAATAATCAAAATGAAAAATTCGTTTGAAAATTTATGTTATTATTATTACATATTATTATTATTATTATTATTATTATTATTATTATTGTAAACGCCCCAGCTTCAAGTAAATGCCATACGACGTTACGAAGTTAGTTTTGGTGTCAATGATGGCTGAGTTAGTACTGTTTAGGGGCCTTATTAGGGTCTGTCTTGCGTTCTCTGGCAAATGCCGAGAAGGTCAGTTAGTGTAGCAGTGTCCAGAAGTACTCCTAGACACTTGAGACCAGTTCTGGTTGACTTGGGTTGTGGTTCTTTCTGTTGTGGCGTTGACATCCGTGGCGAGTGAGTAGCTGAGTAATCTCGTTGAAGTTCTGCAGTAACTTTCTCACTGAAATGATCAACTGTAGATGTTACTCCGTCTCTTTAATTGTACAGCAACAATATTGGCGTGACTGAAATTGCCAATGTGTGTGAAGCAAGCCCAAAAAATCAGCGTAGGTGACAATAACAGACAGCACGCAAGAGTAACGCACAGCATAAGGCAAACGCGACAACTGACTTGCATGGTTAATTCACTATGCTTAAATAGCCTTGCTTGGCTGCTCGCACACCATTGGTTAACGGCAAATGTTGCTTTTTTCTCATTGGTGCGGCTTAAATTGAATTAAATTTAATTTACGCAATATGTCGGCGAATTGCTTTGTGGCGTTACATCACTTTCTTCTCTGAAAAAAAGAAAAAAATTCCTCTCGGCGAGGCTAAATAGGAAATGCATGGCAGAGTTCTAACCAAGTTGAGCAACAGGCAATTATTCTGCCCAAATCTATAAAAAATGTACCGTAAATGCTGGGCTGAAGTATGCTTGTTGGTTGCTTCAACAATGATAAGATGCCAAGTAACCACTAGGAATTGCTACAAAAATTGTAAGCTTTAGTGGCCGGTCATACCGCGTGAAGCAAAATAGAGCAGTGTAAGATTTTGAATCCGCAGCGTGAGGATTTCGAGGTAGGTCGCCACTGAAGTTGAAACCTGGGTAGGCAGGATCGCCGTCAATGTGTTTGCATACGACCAAAGGAGCTAGTGTATGCTCGACGTTGTGGTCATATTTGTAGAATGGTCTCTGTGCAACTGATGAAGTTGTGATATGCATTGAAAGTGGCCTGTACCATGATATGAAGCTGATAACTACTTAGTGTTGCAACACGAAATCGTTAGCTCTAAGTAGCTGGTAATACAAAAATAGGCAGTGTGAACTCATGTGTGAGCCATACATTATAATGTAAAAATATATACATGGAAATCAAAAGGTAAATGCATGAAAAATCATGTACACGAACATTGCCTCAGAGATGGCATAATACCAAAGAACTGTTCAAAATGCTACACAATTGTTAGCTAAGAACAGCTGGTTATACCACGTGAGACAAATGAGTGTGAGAAAAATAAAATGAATCACGTGGATTCATAGGTCACGTTGCGTGACATAGGGCGCAAGTGGTGCGCGTAAAGTAAAAAATTTGATACGTAGAATGACGAAAAAATAATTTAAAAAAAATATCAATTACGCGTTATACAAAAAAAAGCTATTGCTAGGTTGAGATTGTAGGCAGATGTCTGTCTATGCTTACTGATGTCGGTGGCGCGCCTTGCATGATAATGAAGTAGTTGCACTGTCTGAGAAATATCGGGAAAAAACCGCGATACTTTGGTTTTTGTGGTGCAACAGCAGTGTCGTTGCGAACAAGTACTCTCTTGCAGCTGTGAAGCTGCGGGTGAACGAAGTCTGGACGAGGCGTATGTCTCGTTTGCCGTTCAGACATGTTACCGAACTGAAGTCGGAGGCGGTTGGCTTCGCGTTGTGGGTCATCCTGTGCGGATAGTAGACGTGGGAGCTGACTAGGCAGGCGTAGATCAATGCCATACAAGAGTTGTGACGCAGACGTTTTAATGGATTCACGTGCCCGGGAACTGATGGCAAGCAGAACTAAAGATAGTGCATTGCCTAGTTGCCATTAATTGACGAGGATGCTAAAGCGGCTTTGAGTTTCCTATGCATTCTCTTTGCCATACCGTTAGCTTGGGGATGGTAGGCAGTTGTCTGGCGTAAGGTACATCCTATGAACCGCAAGGTGGTTTCGAAACGATCCGATGAGAAGCAAGTGCCTCATTCAGTGATGACCTCATTGGGAACACCATAATTGGATATCCAATGCAGAGATAAAACCGTTAGTTACTTCGTCTGCAGAAATGTTGCCAAGAGGTAATGTGGCAGGCCATCGTGTAAATCTATCAATAATAGTTAGAAGGTAGCTGAAACCTTGAACCTAGCGATGGCTAGGCGAGAAAGAGTTCAGAAATGTTGCAATTTAGAACGGGTGTGTCGTGTGATCTTGTTTTTCTGGGAAATAATACACTCGGAAACCCGTCGTTCTGCCTAAGCTTGTGACCCCAGAAACGATCTGCAAGAAGTCGGACAGTCGCTTTGCTTTCTAGGTGAGAAATTGAGTGAATTGAGTCGAAAACTATTCTCTGAAGGCTGTTCGGCAGAACTGGTTTGTTGGGCTGCGTACCCGTGAAATAAACAATTTCAAAGCCTTCCCAGAGACGGCATATGAACTTGATTGGGTGACGGGCTACTGATATTTGAATGTGAATGTCACCTCGCTATTCCATTCGCAGGAGGGATGGCGTTAGTGCAGCTTCAATGAATGTCACGGAGTTGACAATGAATGGCGACGACAAAGGTGGTTGTAGCGAGACGTCTGGCCTGGAAAGGACATCTGCAATGAAGTTTTGTTCGCCCTTGACAGAAAATATGTCAAATTGCCATTTTCTTAGACTTGAAAGCTGTCTTTCCTTTCTGGCAGGATATTGGCGATAGTTGAAGTCGCGTTTCGATGTGCACTAACTAATGGGGCATGATCTGTGAAAGCGACGAATCTGCTACTGTCAATGATGATTGATAAAATGGCGCACTGAGTCGTGGATGGCGAGGAGTACTCGGCCGAAATTGTCGTATCTTGTTTCTAGTAGTTGGAGAGTACGCGAGTGGAAACTGATAGGTGTCCAAACTCCGTCGATTTCTCGTTCCAAAGCGGCTCCAATAGCGAATTCAAAAGCATCTATCGTGAGTAGAAATGGTCGTTGAAAATCTGGATGCGTTAGCATTGTGGCCTTTTGCTAGCGAGTTGATGGCGAGTCGAAGTAATTCCTCGTCTTTGGATGACCAATTAATGATGGAATTCTTGCTAAGTCCATTTCGATTCCGCAGGTGCCTGCACAAAGGATAAAGTTGTCTTGAAAGGCCTGGGAGAACTTGCGATAGTAGTTTAGGACACAAAAAATTTTCTGCAACTCGCTAACAGTCTTCGGTGATTTGATATTCCTGATTGAATTCGCCTTTGACGGCAAAGTTTGAACACCTTGTGGCGTGATACGATGCCCCAAGATGTCCACGGATATAGTTGCAATCTGCGTCTTGTCACAATTGATCTTGAGACCGTGGTTGAATAAGCGTGAGAGGACTCTTCGTAGATGCTTGGCATGAGATTCTAAGTCTGGACTGAATACCATTATGTCATCGACATGTGACATACAATAAGCGGTGTCGTCGCGAAGTATGTTGTCCATGAATCATTGTCACTCGATTTAACTTGCGGTAAACTCCGCAGGCTGTGTACGATCTGTTTGATTTGGAGACTAAGTCAATGGTGACGTCCATGAACTTTTCGATGTTCTGATGATTCCCTCTTCCAACATCCTTGAAAATTCCTCTTTGGGCAGCTTCCTGTTTAGCAGGGGCCAGTGGTCGCTTATTAAGTGCCATAGATTTTCCTTCTGTGACGATATGGTGCATCGTGTTGGAGACTCGTTGCTCTGATTTGCTGAGATCATAAAGCGACTTGTGTTCTCGAAGAGCTGCTGATATCTCTGCTGAATGATGCACTGGGGTTGGCTGAATGACCTGTACCTCCAAACGCTCGGAGGCGAATGTCCAAAAACGTTGCTGAAGGCCGGTGGAGGAGTCGATGATTGTTTGACTGGCAAGATCAATAATGAGCCGAAATTTCATAAGGAAATCAAGGCCTATTATATTGTGTGAGGCCTTGGCGACGATCAAGTTGTGAGTAAATTTACGCCGTAAACCCATATTGAGTGTGCGATACCGCCAGCCATAAGTAGGTATGGGCTCGCCTGTAGCTGTTGCAAGTGGAACACCTAACCACATCTCAGCCGTTGAGAACTGAGACTGCTGCACCTGTGTCTACGACGAATTCTTCGACAGTTCTGAAAACAAGAAGGTGCAGAAGTTCGTTGGGCTGTTTGGCCGTTTCACGCAAACAATTAGGCTGCTGATTGCGACTGGCATTGTCCGTTTGGCTATCTATGTGGCAAATTCGGCGTGGAGAAAAAGAGTCGATAGGAATGTCGGATTTTAAGCGATTTCTTCCTTGCGGCGCAGTTGATGCCGTTGATACGCAGAAAGTACGGCCTTATACTTTTTGCGCCATACGTTTCCCGATCCTAATACACCACTGCGCCAGCGTTCTGTTTTGTTACCCGTCAAATGTGGAAATTGACATTCATTCGTAAATTCTTCGGAACGACAGAGAAAAACTTGACATTAATAAAAAATCTTCTGATGATTATAGCACCAGTTCTTTGGGGCATACCTGTTAAAGGTTTGAAGGGATTATAATGTGTTTTGGGCGTAAAATATGGTCGAGCATTCACCTGATTTAGCTCGGATTTCCCCATGGTCAATCCTTCTACAACTTTAGCCATGTTTGCTATGCCCTCTCTAAAGAGGAGGGCCTATCATCCTGCGGAGGGGGGGACAAAAAGATGACGAATTCAACTTAGGTTCCAAAACCAATTCTAACTCACATCTCTCAAATAGATCATCTTTAGAGAGAGTGTTGAGGAGAGGTCCGGCGAATAATTTTAGTGATCGTGGAAGATTGTTAATAAAAACAACCTTAGCCTCATGGTCAGAAATATTATTTTTATACCAACGTTTCCGTAATTCCCTTAAAATCTCGATGGGGCCAAGGTTTGACATGTCTAACAGCGCGTATTTATTTATTATCTGTTCAATTTCTATGGGACCCAGCAAGAATTCTAATTCATTTTTTAGGGCCAAAATGGGATTAGGTAGTTTCCTAATGCCAACAAACTTCGGATAAATTCGTCGCTGCAATTCAAAAGGCAGTTTAGCAAAAACCTTTGATAGATTTTGATGACTGTCATAATCTGGAAACGGAGAGAAAGCGGAGTCTACGCGCATAAAGAGTAGTTCGCTATCTCCATCCCAAACAGGAACACCAATATCTATAATTGGACCTGACATTCTAATAAAATTACAGGATCTTAAAACCATGAATTTATAAGAAAGATGAAGATGTATAACAAGACTTTAAACGAAACGCTTACCCACTAACAGCTTCCACAGTTGAAACAGAATCTTCCGCATTTGAATCTTCCGCGAGATGAGAGCAGAACACAGATGAGATTAGTTCCTTCACAAAACACGTCAGTTCTACACTTTCACCAAGATGTACAGTTTTGTACGTTGGAAAAAAATTATTGAATAGAAAACCTCCTTTCACAAAATATAAACCCAAAAAAATTGCCCAGAAGACCTCGACTTCAGAGAGATTAACATCCAGAGTAAAACATATACGCAAATTTTAATTTACAGTACTCCCAACAAAATGAAAAAGAAACAAAGTCGATTGTATTTATATCAAACGTTTTCTGATGACTAAAAAAAATTAGTACAGCACTCAGTATCCTGGCGCGTTCGCCAATTTTGTAAACGCCCTAGCTTCAAGTAAATGTCGTATGACGTTAAAAAGCCAGTTTTCATGCCAAGTATAGCTGAGTTAGTAATGTTGAGGGGCCCTTATTAAGGCCGGTCTTGCGTTCTCCGGAAAATGCCTGGAAGGTCAGTTAGTGTTGCAGTGACCAGAATTACTCTTAGACACTTGATACCAGCTCTGGTTGACTTGGGTTGTGGTTCCCTCTGTTGTGGCGTTGACATCCGTGGCGAGTGAGTAGCTGAGTAACCTCGTTGAAGTTCTACAGTAACTGGCTCACTGAAAGGAACAACTGTAGATGTTACTCCGTCTCTCTAGTTGTACAGCTAGAAGATTTGCGTGACTGAAATTGCCAATGTGTGTGAAGTAAGCCAAAAAATCAGTGTGGGTGGCAATAGCAGACGGCACACAGGAGTAACGCACAGCAGAAGGCAAACGCGACAACTGAACTGCATGGTAAATTCACTGTACTTAAATAGCCTTGATTGACTGCTCGCACACCATTGGTTAATGGTAAATTTCACTTTTGTCTTATTGGTGCCGCGTAAATTGAATTGGATTTAATTTACGCAATATGTCGGCGAACTGCTTTGTGTCGTTACATTACAATATTCATAGTCATGTTTAACGGTTGAAATAGAATTTTTATATAATAGTTCTTATAATATATATATATATATATATATATATATATATATATATATATATATATATACATTTATATATATATATATATTTAATAAATAAATAAATAATATATATATATATATATATATATATATATACAGATCATCAAATTACATGCGTATGCATGATAAAGCTTCTATTGTTTCATGATTGTGATTAACTACCGTGAATAACAGAATGCTTCAAGGAGACATTCGGTTGGTTGTTGAGAATGTTAAAAGTGAGGTTCAAAGTATGCCAGACTAGTAGATGACTGACGCCCTGATTTCTCATAATAATTATTGCTATATGTTTAGATATGTTTTTTGTCTGCACTTCGCACTATGTGTATATAATTGTATATTTTTAAAAGTCTTATTGTTCTAAGGCAGCCAGATGAGCATTAGTGTAAGAAATTATTTAGTAAGATTTCGTTTTTAACTACTAAGGTAATGTATATTTTTAAGCTTCATTTTACACAAATAACGGTATAAGTTTTACATACTGTTTAATTAGTTTTCCCTGTTTGAACCTTGGACTATATATATATATATATATATATATATATATATATATATATATATATATATATAATGTGTAATTTTATTTAAATAATTCATCGATTATTGACATCACCCAGATGCCAGAATAGCGTAGAAAATACGAGCCTCGATTAAATAACATTTCCTTTCTGTTTGTTCTGTGTGAAATATTGGTTTGGATAGCAAAATTTCTTTTAAAAATATACCATTCATTAAGAATTATTGTTAGAATAATTATAAGATGAAACTGGATAAGCCGACAAAGTTTTATTATTTTTATTTAATAAACCACATTTTTAGACGTTATTTTTTTACCGTTACTACTTCATGGGAGCTGCAGCAGTCGTTCTAGCCATATTTAGTTAATTGTATCAACGATTATAGGGAAGGAGCCGACAGTAAAGAAGTTATTCTATGCGGACGAATCATTTATGCTATGATGGAGCACTGCGACAACGAGCATTTGTATCGCTGCAGAAACTGTTCTTATTTATGTTAGTGAATGTAATCAAGTCGACGTCGGCAAATATTGTTAAGATCACTGCATGGGAGATATTTACGCAGTGAAGGAAACCAAACATGTGCTCGACATTTCCGAACATGATGAATCCAGTCATTTTTTAGTGACATATAAAAGTGAATTTCAAATGGCTGCGCCGTCTAGACGTGTAGTTGTCAAAGGTCATGTGCGGAGGCCAATTACCCTATCTTCTTTATATGTGAAAAATTAATAGCCGATGTGCATAGCGTTAGTTTCATGACGTTAAAAAATTTAATTATTATTTCATTGTTTCTAAATCCTATTACCGCTGACGTTACTTATTTGTCTTGACTTCTTTATGGGAAATTGGACAGTCGTTCGTGCCGAACTGGATTACCTGTACTAACGGCAGAAGGAAAGGAGTCTACAATATAGAAGTGAGATCATGGGGATGCGTGAGCTATGGGATGAAGGAGCAAATTGTGGTGGTTCAACAGGCGTTTACCATTAGGCTGATACTACTTTTATTACTGCTACTACTACCATTTTTATTATTACTTTTGCAACACACACTTTTAATGCCTGTGTTTGTCACTATAAAAAATATTATATTTATTTGGCCAAATGGAGAAGTTGGCCCACGACCGCACAAGATATCATTTAGATACATAATCTTAATGAGGTTGGTGTGGATTATGTATTTATGTAATTTGTATTCTATGGATTATTGCGAGTAAAGTTTAGTTGATATACTCTTATTAAGGTTTATTAAACAGAGCATCCGAATAATCGACCGAAAAAGTGATTTTAAGCACAATACCTTACAAGTGTGCATGGTTTCAACAACAGCATCATAGTCTGTCTGTCCGCCATGAGTCAAGGGCACACACTTTGTACTTGGTGACTAAATTTTATAGCGGCACGACGTTCTCTGTCCAATGAATCTTAGGTCTACGTGATACAGCGGATCTCGAGGTTTCAACAACAGCACCATTACCATGTTTGTCTGCAATCAGTGAATTATGTGCATTTGGTACTTTATGACTCCTGTGTCTAGGTGCATGATATCCTCTGTCCAAGGAAACTTAAGTTTCACATGATACTGCAGATCTCTGTGCTTGAATTCCAGCATCATATCCATGTTTATCCGCCATGATTGAAGTCTGCACACATGGTATGATTGATCTATCAGTTATCGTAAATGCCTCTGTATTAGATTGTAACACGCGGCTCCGCGTTAAAACCCAACGATGTTCAATTTTGACAAATATGGTACTCTTTAAGGTCAAATAATCTAACTCTGTTTTTACACAATATTTCTCTTGATTATTTGACCTTAAAGAGCACTCTATTTTAAAAGATGTATGGTTTTTCGCAGTGCTGTCCTTCTTGTTGTGGATTTGACCGCATTTTTCTTGTGCGGGACAATTGATAGCACTCATAGGTCGGTAAAATCTTGATCCAACGTCATTTTCAGACAATCAGCTAATTGAAGGCTTAAAGAAGAAGGGACAAGTGAGAACCCATCAATTGAGCACTCTATTTGTCAAAATTGAACATCGTTGGGTTGTAACGCGGAGCCGCGTGTTACAAGTTCAATATGTACAATACCCCTTGATGCCTGAACTACACTAGTTATTTTCATTATATTTAAATTGGTTATATAAGGCCTTGAGAGGCAGAGAATATTGCCAGCCAGTATTGGAGGCATCTACGAGAACAGAACAGCTAGTTTGCTTCATTTACTCATGTTAGAGAGACATAGTTATGGTGCCGATGTTTCCTTGATGGTGTGATTAACAACACTATGTGTACGAAGGTGTAGGTCTAACGTTGATTATGGTCCATTGGCTACTGTAAATGTGTAGGCTTTAACACCAGTTCAAAAAGCATGCTTACCCGTGAAGATTGAAGAATGTGCACGTTGTATGATTGATCTATCTTTTATCGTAAATTCCTCCAGTATTAGAGCACAAAGTCATCTGTCTCTTGATGCTTGAAGAACACTATTTATTGTCTTGATGTAGATAATGTATAAATTAAGCATCAAGCGACACGGAATATTGTCTGTCAATATCTGATACATTTACGAAAACAAATGGATCAACAATACATAGTAAAAATTTGTCAATCATTTTGGAAAGATATACTTACGGTGCAAACATGCAGCATTACCTGGACATCAAGATTTAGCGGACAGAAGAGGTCTTACATTTATAGATGTAAGCTACACTGTGATGAAGGGCTATAGAAGATGAAGTGTACATTAACTAAACACGTCATCAAAATATGGAAATCGACATGTAGACAATAAATAGTTTGGTGAAACTAAAGGACATATTTATGAAATTCTATCAGTTTCAGCATTTCCCGCCCGTTTTCGTTTTTAAATTAATTTCATTATTATATGTAAGTAAATTAAGTAAAACTGGCCGCGCAATAAATCATTTGATTTTGTCATTTTGAGTTTTTATCTAATTTAGTTGGAAACCTGACCGTGTTTCAAATTAAAAACATCAATATATTTATAGAAATTCTTCCACGGATATTCTCATGAAGAAAGTTTTGAGTATATTGGTTAGAAGAATGGACTTAGTTTTAAAGTTTTAACATAGATTTCACCGATGTGGCTTATTCATTTTTTAAACTGTTCTTGTGCGCGGCATTGTAGTTTCATTTTTATCCGATACATTCTACGTGTCGAGTTATGTTGTTATTCTGGATTCTTACTTTGTTTAAAAAGTTGGATGAAAATTGTCGCCAATTTTGAAATGATCAACTGCTGCAAATTTTTGAGAATATCGTAAGAACGTTTCTTGATCTGATAGTAACCTATTCATTTGTGTATTTATAACCGGTAATACATCATAAGAACACTTGTTCATTTGCAGTTTGAGCAATCAACTATCTAAACTTAGCCAGTTGCTTCAACTACTCCCACCTATACAAGGAGTAAATGTATTTAATTTTTTGAATGTAGTTATTATTTTGTTTTTTACTACAATTTCAAAAAATATGCACATATGATTTCTTTAGCATGAGTTGAAACATAGTTCTTATTGTTTAAAATAAAATGGCAAATAAATGTTTTCAATATCTTGACAAATGTGCCAATCGTCTTAACTAGCAATGGTTGGAATTAAATCTGTCTTTAACTTAGTCTACATAGGCTAAGTTTAGGCATAATTTACTAAGTAAATACGAGACTCTAAGTGTATGTGTGTTTGTATGAACAAAAGACACTGATTTTTACCGATTGCACATGAAGTAAGAATAAAATACCTAATGACATTAAAAAAGATAAGAGCATTATAATTTACTTAATCATTATTAAACTCTCATTTGGAGTTTGCCTTATTATTGAGTTTTTACCATGTAACATTTAGCAACGTTAAATTCTAATAATAATGAAATTTAAATGGTGTCTTTTTTTGGTAATTTCGATATGTGATTAAAATCAGGATTGACATAAGTAAAATGATTATAATGCAAATTTGAGTGCGCTTGCGATAATCCAGTTGTAGTTTCCACATGTTTTTTTTAAAAAGAAATTCATTTTAAAATGCTGAATATTGATCCTGATTATCTTATAAATTATGTAACTTAATAAAACCGTTAAATATTTCACATTAAAAGTATTTCGTTTTTACGGCAAAATTTCTTCACTCTATAAACCACGAATTAATGATGATTTGCATGCAAATTTATGTTTTTCATATTTATCGCGTTTTTCTGAAAATCTTACATACTTGATGACGAAAATTAAAAATATAATCCATATGCATCTCTCAATTAACCGCCCTTAGATAAGGTGTCTATTTGACCTTAAATAGACATTTTTTTTATTTTAAAATTAAATTTGTCTGCAGTAAGGATGTGCACTGTTTGCTACGTAAAATTAAATTAATAAAATAGATTTTGTAGCTCTATTTTATTGGAAATTTAAACAAATATATCTGCCTTAGCTCATACAAAAACAGGTATATCTAGACTGCCTTTTAAATTAAAATCAGTGAAACATCAGGCATAAAATTAAACGTTAGTCAACGTTATTTGAATCAAATTTGGTGTCTTAAGATAACTAATCTCATTATACTTAGCCAGTCACACAACAAAAATTAAACGACCGATAGTCCCACGTTCTGACGCGATTTCACCTTCCATACTCATATTCAAAACCCGATTAACAAAAAACTAATGGAGACCAATTTGCTATGAATATATAACGTTTAGTTAAGTTGTCGCTATTAAGTGAAACGTGATGCCGAACTGGCGTAAGTGCTGTTCATATTTTACAATGTAATGCATGGGGTGTAGTTAATTAGATGATTTCATTATTCAATCTTTAGTTCCGGCTTTGATTCAGTTTTTTATTATGTTTTGTATGCGGACAACTTAAAAAACTATCGGAGAGCACACCGTCTGACTGCCGAATGTTTCTTGACCATGTGTATGGTAGGCTTTATGCGAAGTACCAGCGTCTTCTAAAGAGATCTCGGTAAGCACGAAGGGTAGGTGTACATAACATGAAATCTGTTGTTCGAGGTAACATTGGAGTGAAAATTCTGGTCCTGCTTGAGCTTAGATTTTATGAGGTACGCAGTACCAAAAGCACAATAGCGTATATTTAAGCCCGCCGTAATCCAGAATTTGTCAAAATTATAGAAATAGGTCTATTTTTAATAACTTAGTAAAAAAACGAAATAATTATTCTGCGTATTTAATAATTAACGTTCCTCTTTCGAAGTGAAATGTAAAGTCAATGCTGTAAGAGGGCGTTTGGATATAGTATAATGGGTTTAATTTAACAATTTTTTGCAGATTTAAAATGGTACTGAGCCAATCAAGCTTTTAAGATATGTTCCTGCATATATTTATGTGCATCATTTCTGATCAATATCTTAAGGATTTTCGTAACATTTGATCGTAATTTCAATCACACAGATATGATCAAATAGAAGTTAATTAACACAAAGTCTGGGCTCATAAAAGACGCGTTTTGTGTGAATTCATTATTGCTTAGCTTTAAAAAAGATGTAGGTAACTAATATGCTTTAAGCTTGATAAGTTCTTGCATCAAATCCGCACAATCAAAGATATTGTGCACATTAAATTTTAAAAAAATCAAATGTAAAATAAGTTGACAATTACCAATTATTAAGCATTTCGACAATAAAGATGGAAGCACGTGAAAAGCGATTTTCGGCTTTTAGGAATAAATTTTTAACTATTCTAGAACTAACCTGAATTTTACTTCAAACGAATAAATTGCAGTAAAACGATAAGCGTATTTTAACCTAATCAACGAAATATTTCAAACGCATTTGAGTGAAACCTGAACACAAAAATAAATTTATTTAAGCAAAAAAGGAAAAATTGAATGTTATCTAATTTTACTTTAATTTTTTTATCTTTTTAACACGTACAGTTATGTTCTTTCATTATGCATGGTTCTTTAAGTAAAGAGTAAATTCACATGTTGCCAGAATACGACTGAATGTCAGTATAATCAACAAAAGGAGTATCACAGACGCATGTGTTTTGTATTCACTAGCTTTTAATAAACAGAACATTTTACAAAGCCGAAACGAGGCTGTGTTTAGTGAAGCGAAAATCGACATCAAAATATGTAATCAAATTTAAAAATGATATGCGCAAATGGTGGGCATTCAAAATAAAAAAAGTGTAATAAAATGACACTTTATTGTTTCGAAGATCCGAGCATCACCAATTTATCCAATTTAGAGATACATTAAATGTAATTCAATATGTTAAACTTACTTCAAATTAATATTTATGAAAACGTTTGGGCAATTACACTGCATTTTCTCCTGAATTATAGGTTTTTAAAAAGACCCGTATAATAACTTTACATAGGTTACCTATGATCAGATGACTACCGAGTCGACCGGAACTTTAATTTTCTAACTTATTTGCTTTTAAAGCGCGTGTTAAATTTGAGGTAATGAAAGAAGCCTGCCTATAAGGACAAACATACATATAACTCCTCGTGGTAGTCCAACACCGCTATATAAATAAAAATGACATTAAAATCATTATTTCTACATAGCACTCTTTAATCGCGTAAAAGAAAAAATACTACTCTTCATAGTAAAATTGGTATTTTGTATATTGGTTTTAGAATGAAGTTTACGCTGTAGCGTTACATAAGCTATTGTTTGAATATTTTTAAATTCATTATCTGTAGGGTATTTATAAATATTGTTAATCACATCATGTTGATACATTCCGATAATTGCATATTTTGAAATATTCTGGGTTTAGCGGCATTTATCTAACTAACACAGTTTTATCTTGCATGTTAATTTGCAAATTGTTAATTTACACTTAATTAAGTATATTTACTTCACATTAAAATAAGATATAATTGTAGCAGTTAAACTATAAATATATAAATACCACAATAACACGCCTTAATTCAATATATTGAAATATTTTGATCTAAGAATTGTCAAACAGAATCAGTTTTTTTGTCATTTCATATTTATATACTAACAATTGATATTTCACGATCAAAGACTATAAAATATTTATTACGGTAATTTAACTTCTTTATGAGTTTATATTTTTTCCTTTACTGATTTCATTTTCAAAAATTTTCTTCCTTTGTTCCTAATTTAGATTGGTACAAAATATTTTACGTAGAAATTTCACTTTTATCGACGAATATTTTCTCAGTAATGCAAAAATAAATAGAAAAGCCTATTCAAGTACCATGTTTTAATTTACTTTTACCATTTTTGCCATTAGCATTTGTGTAGGAGTTTCGCGGGGTTAATTACTCCTTACATTTGATTGGTATCGGTTGTTGAGATCCGTTTTTATGATCAATCCCCGGCCTTTTCCCGATGGGTGATGTGAGAAGGTTAATACGAATGATCACAAATGTATTGTAAATAACATTGCATGTAAATTCATAGCTAGTCCAAATTGACCGTGCTCTAGACGGCAATAAATAGACGTATTGTTAACACAATTGAATGTCATATACACAAGTCACAGTCAACCAAAACTGTCCGTGCTCTAGATGGCAAAAAAATGAATACTGTTTACAAAGTTGAATGTCTTATGTACAAGCAGTTATTCTTTCACAAATGGCTGAATTGCGGTTAACATATGTAACCGATTGAAAATATATGATGATATGAGTAAAGTCACTGGTAAAAGTTGTCACTGGTGATAAATAGATCAGAATCGTGTAAAAACTTCAATGAAAAGACTTAACAAATAATTCATTCACTGTTTGCTATGGTTTTAACTTATTTAATTATAATAATCCATTGTACTCTGAAATTCGGATAGGTATAATTAGATGCTAACAGTAAATCACTTGCATAAACTGCGAATAATCCAACGAAGAAATAAATCCACTATGACACTATAATCTACCACATGTTCCTTGCGTATTGCGCGCGGGTGTGTATATTTAATAAACAACCCTATTAATTACAAATAAAATTGCAGTTCAAGAAATCTCAATTAAAACTGCTTGAAACTAACAGAGATTGTTTCTAAAATCACAGTTAAGAGAAATATTGTGTAAAAACAGAGTTAGATTATTTGACCTTAAAGAGTACCATATTTGTCAAAATTGAACATCGTTGGGTTGCAACGCGGAGCCGCGTGTTACAATTGTACGGTGGAGTATCTCCAGCATGACAAAGTGATTGGAATCTTAACTATTTCTAATGTATCATGCCGATAGTTTTCCATTTGTTTGTGCAACTTTTTAATTAGATACGGGGCTCTCACTTCATATCGAAAATATTTCAAGTAGACTATCATTCATAAAACATCGGTTAGATTTTAACATCGTCGCATATCGAGTTTGAACATTAAAACAATTTGGAAAACAAGTATATCTTGCACGTACGTAGTAGAAATTAGAAATCCATGTATGTTGCGTATCTGAAACTAGATTACAGGTTCTTAGGTGCACCACAAAACAGGGTGCACTATCCTTATCTACGCGTTATTGGCTTCGAAAATCTGGTTTCACGGAGTTTTCTCAAGCCGGTAAATGAGGCGTCGGTATTGTCCTTATCAGACGAGCTAAAGCTTGTTTAATTAAAATGATCCGTGTAAATAGCTGACAATATGAGGCACAATAAAATACATATACTAAAATCAATGAAAAAATCCGTTATCAAAGTTGCCCCTACCGATTACAGCACAGACGAAACAAGTACGACATTTTCTCCGAACTAAGCTTCTCACTAAGTAGAGAAGAAAGTTGATATATAGTCTTGGTTATGGGTGACATGAATGCTGAAGTTGGGCGCTTAAATGACACAGAATTTCATTTAGGTGGAAGACAAAATATAAGCTCGACGCGCACCGACAATGTTGAACGGCTTTTTGACAGCTGCGCGTAACAGATTATATATAAGCAGTACAAACTTCAGACGTAGTGCAAGACGTTGCACCACATGGCGTCCTCCAGCCTCCGGACCTACGTGGACTCAATTAGAAAATGCAGCAATTAGTTATAGATGGCGTGGTTACATCCAGGGTTGTCGTTGTATTTGGAATTCTTGTGCCGACTAGGAACATTCACTTATGTGAGACCTATACATAGTTGACAGCTATACATACGTTGGGAGCTCTGTCAAAAACTCAGGCAAAATGTCTGACGAGGTGAGTATGAGAATTGTGAAAGCTAAAGTAGCTTTCTGGCACCTTCGCTACCTGGCATTCAGCCATTGTTATTTGAGAAGCATAGTAAATATGCAAGTATGTATTAGGTTTTGCGAACCTAGTAACAAATTAGTTCAGTTGTGACCAGAAGGATAAACCAAAGGCAGCATGAACGGAAAGTATAATCTCATGCACACTCGTTTCGTGATTACTGGCGACTCATCAGTAGGAGCCGGTATTACGCCCTTTAACCACTATATATTTGGTAGAAGAATGTGGAATAATAGGACGGTACAAATGACGAAGAAACCAGTCTTCTGGATGAATTGAAGGAATGGCGTTGTTGCGATAGTGAATTAATTGAAATTACCTGATCTGCGTTTTGACTAACGCAGCTTTCATTGTTCCAGTAATTTTCTTTTTTCATAATATTTCGATCTACATTACCAAAGATCTTCATCATTGGTTTACGCAATGTTTATGGTCCACGTCACTGGGAGCGTCATTGGCCCTCTTTATGTGCCGAAATGGCTGCCAACCGCCCGGCATGGAGAGGCTTAATCCGGGATATCAATGGAGCCGGCTTATCCTCTAAAAGGAGTCAGCCGCAGTAAAGTAAAGTAAAAAGTAAGATCTTCATCAGATGCATTTCACGAAACAAATGAAACAAGTGAAACAACAAATCGTGAGGCAAGTGTCAAATAATATCACTTGCTTCATTTGTTTCGTGAAATGCATCTGATGAAGATCTACGGTAAGGCAGATCAAAATATTATGAAAAAAAGAAAATTACTGGAACAATGAAAGCTGCGTTAGTCAAAACGCAGATCAGGTAATTCTGGATGAATTGCCTTTTCCACACTGAGCAATGCTTAGTTTATTCTGACTAGTGTATGGATTTAATTGGTCATGTGTTTATATCAAGATCACAAACTTGATTAAAATAATATGGGAAGATGCCAACGCCATCAGTACCTGAAAAAACAAAAAACGTAACACCAAAAAATTAAATGGCAGAAAGAACGAAATAATGAGCATAAATGTAATAAAAAAGTCTCGTACAGCAGCAATGAAAAGTCAAAGGCATTGAGATCATGAACAACGAAAAGTAAACCACAAAGGAAAGCATAAAAAATCCACTTTTAAGATAATAACACGATTCTCTCGTAAAAAAAAGCATTTGCTAGAATTTTTTAATGCTGGTATTGTGTTAATATCCTGGGGATGGAACGAATATGTACGTTCGAAACGTCGTGAATTTTCGACCAAACTTTATACTACAACATTTTGGATAGCAGTAAACGTATAGATGGTTTTGTGAGTGACGAGACCTGTGAGAACCCATTAATCAAAGAAGACGAAATGATGTGCACCTGAAAATATAATGGAATCAAGATTTTACCGCTTTTAGAGTACTCTTTACTTACTTAATTCTAATTTACTTAACATCAAATATTACGATTGAAAATGCTTTATTTAACATATGATGGACAATATTTGTAAAACTGCGTTGCGACATAACCTTTATTAAAAAGACTGCGAAATTTGTTTTAAATTTTTAGTATAATCAGTAAAATTATTATTGAAAATATTTTACCAAAATTATATTTTATGCAATTGAAAATACAGTTTTAATTGCTTTAATTAAATCATGTAATGGGTAGACTGACAACTTTAAAATTTTAAAAAAAATGTTAATAATTATAATTAAAAAATTACTTATATTTTAATTTTATAGTAATTATATTATCATAAATACGAAAAGGAACTTTGTATTGAAACAAGGTTAATGAATAAGATTAATCAAATATGGTTGATATAAAAATTGTTGTTTAGAGAATTATTTAATTAATTAAAGAATATGAATTGACTGGAAAAATTGTTTCGCAAGAATAATTTTAAAATAAATTGTTTTAATATATATGAATAAACTTTTCCGAATATGAGCTTTTGTTACATTTTATTCACGTAGATTTAAAAAAAATTATTTACCCAGTGCGCGATTTCATAAAGCATATAAAATCGATAAATGAAAAATTAATAGAAAAAATTAATCGCATTTATTTAGATTATAAGAGTAAAAACATATATTAGAAATGTAAAATCCGCCAAGTCACGTGTAGAACTTTACAGTTCAGCAGCACACACACCTGGGTTAAAAACAATAGTGTTATTATATTAAATGATTTAAATTTCAACGTGATGCAAATTCATTTAGGGTCTTTTTTAACTGAGAATTTGAACCAATTCCATATTAGTTTTAACGGTCGTTTAACATAATTTAACACGTATTAGGTGGATGATCACGTTTAATTGGATAGTTCTAATCATTAACAAAGCAAGAGAAATATCTGACTTAATGATATTTATATGGAATTTGGATATCAATACAAACTGTTAATGTGATAGCGATTCACATAAAGTTTATATATATATATATTTATATATATATATATATATATTATATATATATATATATATATATATATATACAGTGGTACCTCGAGAAACGACCAGCCTAAAATACGAGGTATTAAGATACGAGCCGGAGCTCGG
Organism: Eudiplozoon nipponicum; assembly: GCA_029291075.1. Classification (NCBI taxonomy): domain Eukaryota; kingdom Metazoa; phylum Platyhelminthes; class Monogenea; order Mazocraeidea; family Diplozoidae; genus Eudiplozoon; species Eudiplozoon nipponicum. The sequence goes on from JAQBSW010003294.1 coordinate 58,161, forward strand.
GCCATATTTTCGTTCAAGATACGAGCCCAAATCCGAGATACGAGCCGTGTTTCTGGAGCATCACGTTAGCTGGCGCGCAGAATCGAGCATCATTCGAGAGAATCTCTCGCTCAAACGAATGTGTTACTCGCTTGAATCGAAGTGTATCTTGTGCGCTGTACTCTTGTTCTGCTTGAATTTTGCGTGATTACTGAATTTTTTTGGTGTGTTATCATGAGGCTGAAGAAAGTGAGTGCTAAGGACAATGGTTACAGGAAGAAGAGGATGATGTCGATAGAACTAAAGCAAGAAATAATTGAAAAACATAAGCATGACGTAGGAGTGATTGATTTCGCAAAGATCTATGACCGTAGTACATCGAAAATTTGTACGATATTGCAGCGGAAAGATTCCATCAACAGTGCTATTCCAGCAAAAGGAGCTACAACTCTTTACCATAAAGGACCGTCTGATCCTTGCATTATGGGCAAATGCTAACGGTGATTGTAATGTGAAGCCACTACTTGTTTATCATTCGGAAAATCCTCGAGCCTTTAGACGCACAAGATACCGAAACATTTTTTATAGATCCTGAACGGATTAAATCAAATTTAGTTATTTTAAAGGGAAGAAATCCGATTAAGATACGAGCCGATTGACTTACGAGCTCGGTTCTGGAACGAATTAACTCTTATCTCGAGGCACCTATATATATATATATATATATATATATATATATACTGAAATTACATAAAGTTAGCTTACACACTGTTTAATCCATATTTAGAATAATTTATTTTAAATAGTCTATACTGATATAAGTTATTAAATTAATGAGTGATCGATTGTGCAAATAATTTATATTTTGCTAATCAGTTTGGTGGCACGAATAAGTGTAAATAATCTTTTACAAACAATCAAATGTTGGTTTTTATTTAAATTCGGCAAACTTGACATGCTTAATTTATATAAATGCCTGTGCAAATATCATTTATTCAACCTCTACACTTTTACTTTATCATATATAGCCTTGTTGAAGATCTGCTTTAATAATTCTTCTTTCAGAACATCTATCCGGGTTTCACATAATATTTCCTATATTCCTATTATTAATAATAATTAAGTAGATGCCAATTAGATTGATTATGTCTAAAATTTATGAAAGCCTCATATTTAAAGCTTTAATTGAGAGGCAGAAAATAAAATACATCTTATAAGGCTTAAACAGTTGACTAATGCTGTTAAAGGTTAAACATCGTAATATCTGCGTAAACTTGATTTAGGTAAACTAAATCCTGATTCCGTGTTTCATGTAATATTTTCTATATTCCTATTATTAATAATAATTAATTAGATGCCAATTAGACTGATTATGAGTAAAATTTATGAAAGCCTCATATTTTAAGCTTTAAATGAGAGGCAGAAAATAAAATACCTTTCATAAGGCTTCAACAATTGACTAACGTTGTTCAAGGTTAAACATCGTAATATTTACGTAAACTTGACTTAGGTAAACTTAATCCTGATTCTTAGTTCAGTTGTTCTAGATCTATATCATATTTAGAAAGATATAATATTCAAATTTCAATATATTCTACGACAAATCTTGGAATTTCAAAAATATGGTGAACTGGGAAGAAATCTTGTGTATCAATCGATAAGTATGGAGTAGACCTAAAGATGTTTTGCATTCTATTTTATTTGTAACCAATTTAATTTTAATTTTCAATTATTTGCCTTGTTCGTTGATAAGAAGCGAATTTTGCACCTTCGATTTTAAAGGTCTTTTTAAATTTTATTTTTGTATCAGAATAATCTAAATATTTCTCTTTATGTTCCGGAGTTGAATGTTAAAGGTAACAAATGGTAACCTTGATTTTAATGTATAAATCATATTTTCATTAAAAAATACATTTTTAAATATTAATCTTACTTAAATTACCTGCGGTAAATCAAATTAAATGGAGGTTATCATTAAGGACTGTTATTCGATCGGTTAATTTAAAATGACCTTGAAATTCTAAAAAAGAAATTACTTTTAGTTTTTGGCGAATTATAAATTTCTAAACGATAGATTTGTATATATTCAAGTATTTAACACAAGATTTAAATTTTAGAAAAAAATTACCAAAGACGTGCGTGTAGATTGTAAACATTTCAATATTGGCTAAACAAATCAAAATAAATAATTATCTGGCTTGTAACATGCACACATCTAAAGGCCATTATCGATTTTCTGCTATATTCCTCACTGAAGAATTATTTATTATATTAAGTTATTACCAAATACAGCAACTTGGATTTCAGTTGGCTTATTTTCATTTTACGGCTATGTATATGCAGCCGAGACTGGTCATTTTGGCAAAGTAAGTATTATTATGAATAATGCGAATCAAGTCAGGTTCGGCTCAATAAAAGATACTACTTGTAATAAAATGAGCAGCAATAGCAATTTGTTCCTTAAAATGAACGCCTTCGAAGCTAAACGCATCGCGTTTCGAATTAGGATAATGTAGGCTCCGCGACACTTAGAGGATATATTAAGCAAACGACACAAATTCACCGATTGCTCATCGGTAAAATGTAATATATTGTCAAATTTGTTGGTCAAAATTATTCAATTATATTGGGTTAAACTCCAGCAGTTGTTTATTTAAATCAATAATAAGACCTTAGGTATGCACCAAAATAAATATATATTTTTATCAGTTTAATGGATTTGGTATTTATCTCAAGCAGGCATTCTTGATTTAAACAATCGTTATCACCAACCGCAAAATCAATATTTTTAAATGATATATTTTGCGTATTCATCAGTTATACTATAATGTACATCTTGTTAAAATTATATTGCAAGTTTAAGAAAATATTAATTTTAAGATGGTTGAATTAGTAAAAATATTTTCTAGGTAATAGTTAATTTTTTTAAATATGGCTTAATTGTCGATAGTTTACAGAATATCGTTCCAATAAATTTATAAATAGTCACAACAATTTTGTTATAACCTTATTTGATGAAATGTAAATTATTTCAAAATTTATTGTTTTGAAATTAGAATTCCTGTTAATAGAGATATAAATGAAAAAGGAACAATATTGTCATGAAGAATAAAATCAGATCGTGTTGAAATTTTAAGACATTTATAAAAAGTGATCATAAATATATATATATATATATATATATATATATATATATATATATATATATATATATATATAGATACACCAGAAATATTTATAGGCAACATTTTATTGGTTAAATGTCAGTCTTTGGCAGATTTCTCTGCTGACATTCTTCAGCTTTACGAGAAACAACCCTGTGGCGGAATAATTACAACTCAGAGCGCTTAGAGTTTACGAAAATAGACATGATTATATATATATATATATATATATATATATATATATATATATATATATATAAATCATAATTTTTATTCCATGCTAATTTAGAGTCAGCGACTCTCTCACTTTCCTCAGAGTAACTGGCTAATCCAGCTAAAGGTTTAACTTTTGTCGAAATTCACTTATCATCTTTTATGCATTGCGACGTGATTAATCGGGCATACCGAGACCCCTGTCATACATATGATAGGAATTCTGCACCAATACACATCTTACCAATGAAATGCTGGACAAAATGTGTAAGTACAGTATGCGAGAGATGTGCATTTTCCTAAACAGTTATATTTCAATTTGCGATTACTTTTAAAACTGTCTTGCCCCCATTGATATTGGTTTCTAATTTGAGCATTAGCTGCCATTTAAAATTCATGGTAACAGCTGACTAATTTTTAAAAGTCAAAATTGGCGTAATTCGTATTTCTTACCTCTGTTTATTAGGAACTCAAATGATAATTATGTTTTAGTATTCTTCACTGCACTTTAAACTACAAAAAAGTCTATTTTTAAATGTTTATTAATTATTAACGTTACAATGATTTGCGCACTAAGCATAGTGCTCAATATCAAAGTTGGATTTGCATAAGTAATGTGCTCTGCATATTCGAATTCTTCCCTATGTCACACGCAGTGTCTTGGATGCTACGCTTTCAAATGTTGAAATAAAATACAGTGACGTACTAAATGGACACTGCATTTAAAACGTGCAATAGCTCTTTCTAAATAGAAACTAAACTTTTTAAATATTGATATGAATTTCTCGGTGCTGTCCTGCTTGTTTTTAATTTCGCGGCATTTTCTTTTTGTGGGGCAATCGATAGTACTCGTAGGTCGACCTTTACATTTCCAGGTGCACCGATTTTTGGCCTTGAATGATAAATTCTCACTTGTACCTTCATTTTGAAGCCTTCAATTAGCTGCTCCTCTGAAAATGACGTTGGATCAAGATTTTCCACTTTTTCTCGGAATTTTCTGGACTTCAATTCCAGTCGCATCTTCAGGGTAGACACCATACTCACAGGAAAAAAAATTTGGCAAATGTGGTATCCTCTTTCAAGGCAAATATATTTATATTTACTTTTATTCCTAAAGAATTTTTTTTATTTTCTGCCCAAAGGATCCAAGATTTTATTGACCTACGAGTGCTATCAATTGTCGCACACGAAAAAACGGCGGCGAAAATAAAAACTTTCATTTTACCAAATAGATAAACAGATGTGGTGTTTTGACAAAGAATTAAAGAATATTTTGTGCGTTTAAAGGTGGCAAGCATAAAAAATCATAGGAACAGTTATTTTATAAGACTACTCCTAAAGATGTCTTCCGAAGTGAAATGTATTTTTTAAATTGATACGAATGATATGTAAAATTCCGCCACATGTACACTAATGAACATAATATTGGTGTGCAACTGGGAAGAGGACAGCAATAAAGGGATTATTTCAGCTTTAGCGAAAATTATACCATTTGTAAAAAAGAAAAGAATGAGATTTAACAAATGCTAAATATACATTATTTGTTGACTTGCTTTCATATAAGCGCCAATCTCAATATCAAAAACACATCTCTTGACCACCCAAGTATACATAAATGAAAAAAAATAAACTAATATACACAATCACCTGAAACAATAATCATACATCATCGATCAAAGCGCAATTAAAATCCCGATAACTATGTTTATCATACGCAAAAAAATAGAGTTGACTTTTCAAAAAACTAAAATGCAAATAATTAATTGTTTTGCTGCATGAAATTTTTTTTATCTTTAAAGGTCACATTAACTGCGGCTTTCGCTAAAATTACCGATATCATCATTTGCAGTGTTGATGACATTTTGGTACAGATTATAAATGATTGTCAAAAACCTCTCTTGCTGGATATTAAAAAACGGTAAAAGACTTAATTAGTTTCTTCTTTTGACTTCCCAAAATATCCGTAATTATCAGATTAAATAGAATTATTTGTACTTTATTTCATGAAATATTTGTATACGTAATTACTAAAAGCGAAGTAAATTTGATTATCACTAAGTGAAATGTGAACACCAAGATAAAGCCAAATAAGGAGAAGAATTATGAGAAACTTTGCGATAAAGTAAGAGATCACTAAAAAGCAAAAGGTTTGAACGAAATTCAGACTTAGATTTATATTTTGGCAATTCGTCAACTATGCTTAAGTTATGGGAAATATTAAACCATGTAGTTGGTTAAATGTGTAGGCATAGCACTGCAATAGAAAATAGGTTTTCGTTTTTTGTCTAGATTACTAATAATTAGGAAATTTTCAATTTTTAATAGAAGATTGCAATTATCTAAGATAGTATAAATAATTTTGGCGAATGCGTAACTTTTTTTTCGCAATCTTTCTTCATAATTCATTTATTACTCGTGGCACAATGCCTGTTCTAAATGGTGTCTGATTTTTTTTACCTTTATGAAGTCAGAGAGTTGAAAATAATTTATTATTTACATATTACTGGGCAAACGGCGATCTTTAAACATAATGTACTTTGAATCTGAAAAGGATGCCCAAATCTCTAAACGCACTGGTTCATGCGTAGAATTCAATTATCAGCTGGTAAAAATATGAACATACGTTTGATTAACTTTAATGTCGTAACTCTAAATACGAAACTATAAATCTTCAATATGGGAAGGAAACCAATTGTCATAACGTCGCATGATTTGGAAAAGTGATATGAATTCTTTATACCATGAAATAAACTTCTATATTTTAGACATTGAAGATTTGTTCAATTCTATTCAATTTAAAGGTGTTCGTTGGCTCATGGCCACACAACATGATAATTTTAGCAACTAGGCTAGATTCACTTGAGTTGTTTTTTGTGGCATAGACACCGCAAAGCATAAGCTTTGTAAGGAGCGCTATTGACGAAAATGAGACGACGATCTTATAGAAAAATCTCAAAAGTCGAAAAAGCATGCTTCTTGAAGGCGGCACCATAACAGGTAACATCAGATCTTAATTTATGCGGACAATATTTTATATCGAATTGGCAACAATAAATGATAGCTAATGTGTCTTGTGTAAATAATTTTAATTTTAATTTATACATGTCTATCGGGGTTCGCAATATTGGAATTTTAATAATGAAGAGTAAATTATTGATGGAAATTCAACAACAGTTGTACGAGTTAATAAGTTACAATTAAAAAGTAAAACGTTTGTATTAAAGAGTGAGATTTTTTTCAAATTCACTTTTAACGTAATGCCTGTCTCATTGCGTCAATGCCAGCAGAATTATATTCATTCGACCACTTTTATGGCTATTTTTACACGACTTTTTTTATTGTTTTCCCTTAACAGATCTGCGGACCATCGCATCAAAGACGCATTGCACAAGTTTGCTCACTCACCGCCTTCTTTGCGACGTTTATTGACATTTCGTCGCAAAACAACAAGCACTAGCCGGCTTCAAGATGTTCGACTGGCCGGAGTTGATGTTGCTAGACGTCGCAACGAAGAAGATCAACCATACAATCAAACAACAGCCAGCATTAGTTGCAACATTCAAGAGGGGAAACGAATGTTTTCTCGTGGGACTGAAGAGTCTGTCGCTGCTAATCTGTCACGATATGCTTCTCAACCGAGGGTTGACGATCAGCTAAATAATTCGTCTAGCCAATACAAGCTAGATATTTCAAGGTTGCAAGGCGACGTGGTAAGTTTAATTATAATGCTAAATAACTTAGACTTGCATAAAAAGTGCAACATGATTGCTTCTTCTCCTGTAAATTTGAGAAAAATGTCAATAGTTAAATGTAATCAGTTAAATGTAATCACGTTCACGTTCATCATAGTAAATCTAGAGAAATTGATGGGTAACCTAAATTTTTTCACCTTTCAGACTAATTATTTTTTACATGCCATGTAAATCGGTATTATTTTGGTTTATTTAGTTAAGCTATGGTCTGAACGGAAATAAATATTCATACGAAACGATAAATTTTGCTAGGAAAACCAAAATTTTGTATTTGAGCAAGGCCAATTTATATTAAGCGTCCACTAGAAATGTACCTTAAGCTGAAGATATGCAAATTAGTAGAAACAAGCACTACTTTATTTAGTAGTACATCATAGAAAGTCCGACAATGAACATTAAGTGCACTGACGTGAAACGGATATTCTTCTGCGTTTTGTTGAAACATTGATGCAATGTTCACAAATGCGACCTGGTTTTAAGGACAAGGAAAATATCATCCACCTACCGTCTGTACTTTTCGAAGTAAATTATCAAAAGCTCGCCGATTTTTTTCAAGAATTTCCAGGCTGGTTATTCCAGATTTAAAAGGCAACGAATACACTAAAGAAATATACGATTTATTACATAATGGCTATCCGAGGCAATTAATTATGTCAATTATTAAAAGGGGAATTCAACAGAAGCAGACGTATTTTGGACCAGAAAATAAAGCAGTTTACCTGAATATCCAATTTAATTTGGATTATGTTTCCTGCACAACACAAAAGAAAGTAGATCGGCATTACCACGCACAATTAATGTAGCTAAACTAAAAGTGTTATTTTGGGATAACTCACTTGACTTTACCACCAATCAAAGAGATACATCTGTCAATTTCGTAAACAACAATTATTATTTTCCAATAAACGTGCGCAAGATATCGATCAACTTACGTAGGCCGATGGAACAGACAGTTAATTACTCGCATGAGAGAAAATTACATTTTAAAATCCTGTTTTATATCAAATGGTGAATACACGTCTGCAATTGTGTAACACATCATGGAAACATTAACGTATGTGTCCTCCAGACGTAGCATTAAATATGATTACTCAATGCAGAAACAGGAAAGAGTAAGTCACTTACGTAACTCTTTGGATAAACAAATTTCAGCGGGATTTATGCAAGCAGAAGAAGCATGTTCAGGCATTGAGATTGATATGGAGATGATGCACGCAATCGATAGGTTGTATTCTAAATTCACATCCTCTTCATGTTAAATATAAAGAGATGTTGTGATAGTTAAGAATAATAAGACCAAGAAACGTTTCTTGTGTCTGATAATAATTATTTTTCCTTTCGGAAATATCTGTTCGGCAGCTTACTGGCAGTCATTAAAGTAGTATATTACCTTTACAGAAATTTATCCAAACAGTGCTAATAGACATTTAAATACTGTTTGTTGCGGAGAGCTAATATATATATGCAAGTATGTATTAGGTGTTGTGAACCTAGTAACAAATTAGTTCTGTTCATAAAATGCTAATAGACCTTCCATTGTGCTGGAAAGTTAACGTAAGTTAATCAGAACACATCAAAAAAGGAGCCTAATTCTGTGTTTTTACTCCGATAAGAATATATATATATATATATAAATATATATATATAAATATGCCTATATAAAAATATATATATATGTATATATACATATATATATATATACTTACATATATATATATATATATATATATATATATATATACTTACATATATATATATATATATATATATATATATATATATATATCAGTAGAACACATAATTAAACTCCTATATTAGTGTTCTGGTGCTTATGTTCAACTTTCAATGAAAGGTCTATTAGCACTGTATAGATAAATTTCTGTAAAGGTAATATACTTCTTTAATGACTGCCAGTAAGCTGTCGAACAGATATGCGTATTCATTAGGAAGTTTTTTCTACTTAAATAGTATCATCACAGCATTTCAATACCTTAAATGAACACATTCATTAGACCACAATCAGCCAGGCTCTGAACTGCTGTGAATTCCCAAGGACATTAAAAACGCGTCTGTTCCTGCAGCAGTCAATAAATTAACTCAGTGCGACTGGTGAAATAAATCTAGTAAACCATATATTTTAAATCCATATTTTTCTTTTTAATAGGAATCGAAAAAAAATTGGTACGTAGTTCTCATCACGGTAATTTAAATAAAATTTTCAGGTGTATAAACAAACATCTCAGTCATGTAACAGTTGATACTGTTTAATACAGAACTAATATTTATGCAATTGTGTATAAGGTGTTGCACATCTATGAAAATATAAGTTCAAATATGACCCGAAGGATAAATAAAAGACAAAATGAATGAAAGGAGTAATCTCATGTGCACATGCGTTTCGTTCTTATTGGCAACTCATCAGTAGGAGCCGGTAATACGCTTTTACCAATTATATCTTTTTGGGGATGAATGTGGGGCAATTGAAAGGTTAATCTTATTCATACTTATAAAAGAACCTAGTTTTCTATCTTAAATAGACCAGATTCACATTACGCAGTGTTTATTGGAGATCACAAATTTGATTAATAATAAAATATAGGTACACTTGTTCATTAAAAATATAATTATATGTAGTCAATTTCGAGCGAAATTTTGCATAGTTGCCATGAATAATCAAACATTATTCTCTAAAAATGACAAGGATAAAAGGCAAGGATAATTGTAAGCAGCAACATACACTCTTGAATTTTTAATTTCCGCATTATGTATTATTAAATTGAAATGTTATGCGTCATATCATCATATTAGTCAACACTACAAATAATCAACTGCTAGTCATGGTTCTCAATTTGCCTAATGTTACATTTCAATTATACCTTAATTTTTCCAATTATCATGTCTGTGGGTTTAGTTGATGAATCTCTAATTATTTATATAATCAAATATTGTAAAAATGCGATTTATCAAAAACCCCGTTTTTATTCTATAATTGTATCAAAAATTCATATAAATTATGCAGTGATACTACGGCTGAATTTGCGGAGGTTGATATATCGTATATCAAAACTAGTAATATTTAATTATTTATATGTGACTAATAGGAAATAATTATGTGATATGATAACATTAATATATTGTACATTTTCTAAAATTATTACCTATTTGATGGAACATGTGGGGTATGAATCCAAATAAGCATATTCTATTCTATTCTATTCTATTCTATTCTATTCTATTCTATTCTATTCTATTCTATTCTATTCTATTCTATTCTATTCTATTCTATTCTATTCTATTCTATTCTATTCTATTCTATTCTATTCTATTCTATTCTATTCTATTCTATTCTATTCTATTCTATTCTATTCTATTCTATTCTATTCTATTCTATTCTATTCTATTCTATTCTATTCTATTCTATTCTATTCTATTCTATTCTATTCTATTCTATTCTATTCTATTCTATTCTATTCTATTCTATTCTATTCTATTCTATTCTATTCTATTCTATTCTATTCTATTCTATTCTATTCTATTCTATTCTATTCTATTCTATTCTATTCTATTCTATTCTATTCTATTCTATTCTATTCTATTCTATTCTATTCTATTCTATTCTATTCTATTCTATTCTATTCTATTCTATTCTATTCTATTCTATTCTATTCTATTCTATTCTATTCTATTCTATTCTATTCTATTCTATTCTATTCTATTCTATTCTATTCTATTCTATTCTATTCTATTCTATTCTATTCTATTCTATTCTATTCTATTCTATTCTATTCTATTCTATTCTATTCTATTCTATTCTATTCTATTCTATTCTATTCTATTCTATTCTATTCTATTCTATTCTATTCTATTCTATTCTATTCTATTCTATTCTATTCTATTCTATTCTATTCTATTCTATTCTATTCTATTCTATTCTATTCTATTCTATTCTATTCTATTCTATTCTATTCTATTCTATTCTATTCTATTCTATTCTATTCTATTCTATTCTATTCTATTCTATTCTATTCTATTCTATTCTATTCTATTCTATTCTATTCTATTCTATTCTATTCTATTCTATTCTATTCTATTCTATTCTATTCTATTCTATTCTATTCTATTCTATTCTATTCTATTCTATTCTATTCTATTCTATTCTATTCTATTCTATTCTATTCTATTCTATTCTATTCTATTCTATTCTATTCTATTCTATTCTATTCTATTCTATTCTATTCTATTCTATTCTATTCTATTCTATTCTATTCTATTCTATTCTATTCTATTCTATTCTATTCTATTCTATTCTATTCTATTCTATTCTATTCTATTCTATTCTATTCTATTCTATTCTATTCTATTCTATTCTATTCTATTCTATTCTATTCTATTCTATTCTATTCTATTCTATTCTATTCTATTCTATTCTATTCTATTCTATTCTATTCTATTCTATTCTATTCTATTCTATTCTATTCTATTCTATTCTATTCTATTCTATTCTATTCTATTCTATTCTATTCTATTCTATTCTATTCTATTCTATTCTATTCTATTCTATTCTATTCTATTCTATTCTATTCTATTCTATTCTATTCTATTCTATTCTATTCTATTCTATTCTATTCTATTCTATTCTATTCTATTCTATTCTATTCTATTCTATTCTATTCTATTCTATTCTATTCTATTCTATTCTATTCTATTCTATTCTATTCTATTCTATTCTATTCTATTCTATTCTATTCTATTCTATTCTATTCTATTCTATTCTATTCTATTCTATTCTATTCTATTCTATTCTATTCTATTCTATTCTATTCTATTCTATTCTATTCTATTCTATTCTATTCTATTCTATTCTATTCTATTCTATTCTATTCTATTCTATTCTATTCTATTCTATTCTATTCTATTCTATTCTATTCTATTCTATTCTATTCTATTCTATTCTATTCTATTCTATTCTATTCTATTCTATTCTATTCTATTCTATTCTATTCTATTCTATTCTATTCTATTCTATTCTATTCTATTCTATTCTATTCTATTCTATTCTATTCTATTCTATTCTATTCTATTCTATTCTATTCTATTCTATTCTATTCTATTCTATTCTATTCTATTCTATTCTATTCTATTCTATTCTATTCTATTCTATTCTATTCTATTCTATTCTATTCTATTCTATTCTATTCTATTCTATTCTATTCTATTCTATTCTATTCTATTCTATTCTATTCTATTCTATTCTATTCTATTCTATTCTATTCTATTCTATTCTATTCTATTCTATTCTATTCTATTCTATTCTATTCTATTCTATTCTATTCTATTCTATTCTATTCTATTCTATTCTATTCTATTCTATTCTATTCTATTCTATTCTATTCTATTCTATTCTATTCTATTCTATTCTATTCTATTCTATTCTATTCTATTCTATTCTATTCTATTCTATTCTATTCTATTCTATTCTATTCTATTCTATTCTATTCTATTCTATTCTATTCTATTCTATTCTATTCTATTCTATTCTATTCTATTCTATTCTATTCTATTCTATTCTATTCTATTCTATTCTATTCTATTCTATTCTATTCTATTCTATTCTATTCTATTCTATTCTATTCTATTCTATTCTATTCTATTCTATTCTATTCTATTCTATTCTATTCTATTCTATTCTATTCTATTCTATTCTATTCTATTCTATTCTATTCTATTCTATTCTATTCTATTCTATTCTATTCTATTCTATTCTATTCTATTCTATTCTATTCTATTCTATTCTATTCTATTCTATTCTATTCTATTCTATTCTATTCTATTCTATTCTATTCTATTCTATTCTATTCTATTCTATTCTATTCTATTCTATTCTATTCTATTCTATTCTATTCTATTCTATTCTATTCTATTCTATTCTATTCTATTCTATTCTATTCTATTCTATTCTATTCTATTCTATTCTATTCTATTCTATTCTATTCTATTCTATTCTATTCTATTCTATTCTATTCTATTCTATTCTATTCTATTCTATTCTATTCTATTCTATTCTATTCTATTCTATTCTATTCTATTCTATTCTATTCTATTCTATTCTATTCTATTCTATTCTATTCTATTCTATTCTATTCTATTCTATTCTATTCTATTCTATTCTATTCTATTCTATTCTATTCTATTCTATTCTATTCTATTCTATTCTATTCTATTCTATTCTATTCTATTCTATTCTATTCTATTCTATTCTATTCTATTCTATTCTATTCTATTCTATTCTATTCTATTCTATTCTATTCTATTCTATTCTATTCTATTCTATTCTATTCTATTCTATTCTATTCTATTCTATTCTATTCTATTCTATTCTATTCTATTCTATTCTATTCTATTCTATTCTATTCTATTCTATTCTATTCTATTCTATTCTATTCTATTCTATTCTATTCTATTCTATTCTATTCTATTCTATTCTATTCTATTCTATTCTATTCTATTCTATTCTATTCTATTCTATTCTATTCTATTCTATTCTATTCTATTCTATTCTATTCTATTCTATTCTATTCTATTCTATTCTATTCTATTCTATTCTATTCTATTCTATTCTATTCTATTCTATTCTATTCTATTCTATTCTATTCTATTCTATTCTATTCTATTCTATTCTATTCTATTCTATTCTATTCTATTCTATTCTATTCTATTCTATTCTATTCTATTCTATTCTATTCTATTCTATTCTATTCTATTCTATTCTATTCTATTCTATTCTATTCTATTCTATTCTATTCTATTCTATTCTATTCTATTCTATTCTATTCTATTCTATTCTATTCTATTCTATTCTATTCTATTCTATTCTATTCTATTCTATTCTATTCTATTCTATTCTATTCTATTCTATTCTATTCTATTCTATTCTATTCTATTCTATTCTATTCTATTCTATTCTATTCTATTCTATTCTATTCTATTCTATTCTATTCTATTCTATTCTATTCTATTCTATTCTATTCTATTCTATTCTATTCTATTCTATTCTATTCTATTCTATTCTATTCTATTCTATTCTATTCTATTCTATTCTATTCTATTCTATTCTATTCTATTCTATTCTATTCTATTCTATTCTATTCTATTCTATTCTATTCTATTCTATTCTATTCTATTCTATTCTATTCTATTCTATTCTATTCTATTCTATTCTATTCTATTCTATTCTATTCTATTCTATTCTATTCTATTCTATTCTATTCTATTCTATTCTATTCTATTCTATTCTATTCTATTCTATTCTATTCTATTCTATTCTATTCTATTCTATTCTATTCTATTCTATTCTATTCTATTCTATTCTATTCTATTCTATTCTATTCTATTCTATTCTATTCTATTCTATTCTATTCTATTCTATTCTATTCTATTCTATTCTATTCTATTCTATTCTATTCTATTCTATTCTATTCTATTCTATTCTATTCTATTCTATTCTATTCTATTCTATTCTATTCTATTCTATTCTATTCTATTCTATTCTATTCTATTCTATTCTATTCTATTCTATTCTATTCTATTCTATTCTATTCTATTCTATTCTATTCTATTCTATTCTATTCTATTCTATTCTATTCTATTCTATTCTATTCTATTCTATTCTATTCTATTCTATTCTATTCTATTCTATTCTATTCTATTCTATTCTATTCTATTCTATTCTATTCTATTCTATTCTATTCTATTCTATTCTATTCTATTCTATTCTATTCTATTCTATTCTATTCTATTCTATTCTATTCTATTCTATTCTATTCTATTCTATTCTATTCTATTCTATTCTATTCTATTCTATTCTATTCTATTCTATTCTATTCTATTCTATTCTATTCTATTCTATTCTATTCTATTCTATTCTATTCTATTCTATTCTATTCTATTCTATTCTATTCTATTCTATTCTATTCTATTCTATTCTATTCTATTCTATTCTATTCTATTCTATTCTATTCTATTCTATTCTATTCTATTCTATTCTATTCTATTCTATTCTATTCTATTCTATTCTATTCTATTCTATTCTATTCTATTCTATTCTATTCTATTCTATTCTATTCTATTCTATTCTATTCTATTCTATTCTATTCTATTCTATTCTATTCTATTCTATTCTATTCTATTCTATTCTATTCTATTCTATTCTATTCTATTCTATTCTATTCTATTCTATTCTATTCTATTCTATTCTATTCTATTCTATTCTATTCTATTCTATTCTATTCTATTCTATTCTATTCTATTCTATTCTATTCTATTCTATTCTATTCTATTCTATTCTATTCTATTCTATTCTATTCTATTCTATTCTATTCTATTCTATTCTATTCTATTCTATTCTATTCTATTCTATTCTATTCTATTCTATTCTATTCTATTCTATTCTATTCTATTCTATTCTATTCTATTCTATTCTATTCTATTCTATTCTATTCTATTCTATTCTATTCTATTCTATTCTATTCTATTCTATTCTATTCTATTCTATTCTATTCTATTCTATTCTATTCTATTCTATTCTATTCTATTCTATTCTATTCTATTCTATTCTATTCTATTCTATTCTATTCTATTCTATTCTATTCTATTCTATTCTATTCTATTCTATTCTATTCTATTCTATTCTATTCTATTCTATTCTATTCTATTCTATTCTATTCTATTCTATTCTATTCTATTCTATTCATTCTATTCTATTCTATTCTATTCTATTCTATTCTATTCTATTCTATTCTATTCTATTCTATTCTGTTCTATTCTGTTCTATTCTGTTCTATTCTGTTCTATTCTATTCTATTCTATTCTATTCTATTCTATTCTATTCTATTCTATTCTATTCTATTCTATTCTATTCTATTCTATTCTATTCTATTCTATTCTATTCTATTCTATTCTGTTCTATTCTATTCCATTCTATTCTATTCTATTCTCTTCTATTTTGTTCTATTCTTTCCTATTCTGTTCTATTTAATTCGCTTAAACAAGAAAATATCTGTTGGCTGCATTCCTGAAGCCAGACTGCGTATACTGTCCTTTTAAGACAGTTCTGCAAGATTGAATAATTATATTTAGTTTATTATTTGAACTAAAATTAACAAAATAGTAAGTATGGCTAATTCTTTTGTTGTATGGTATATAATTAATTCTAAGTTAAATAAAAAGTTAACGTTTGTACTTGATTTGAATATATGTATGTATGCGTGCGTCAGAACGTGTTTTTCTCGCTTCACGTTTTTTGTGTAATCTATGTGCCTAATCAAATTTCATTCTCATTGCTTGGCAAAAACTACCTGTAAAAAGTATCAGATATTACAGTCGAGTTTATTTCTGACGAAAAGGAAATGACCTTTTAACTGTGCTGTATAAATCTGCTTCAATTTAAATGCTTGCTTAAATAAGTTATTTGTCTATTAATTCAATTTAGAAATGCATAAATATTGATGAAGTAAAATTTATACACGAATTTAAGCGCCGTGTGTAAAGCTCGACACGCCGAATGTTCAATCACAACATTTTACTTAAATGCAGATTGCCAGATGCCTGTGGACGAAACATATTTTATCTGTGGTGAATCGAAAATGTCAGTTCCTAAAAGATTTCACAAGTTATTTCGTTCAGCTTCGACTCCTGCAATGAAGAAAATGTGGAAAAATATCTCTGCGGCGAAACCTCGAGTCAATAAGCTTTGTCCCATCGAGTTTGTAAAGTTCAAAAGTACTGCCAATTGCCTGGTTATAAATGCAGTATATAGATAAATTAATAAACTATACAAGTATGTATTTGTTGATGAGCAGGTATTCATCACATTTGAAGAGAAACCTGACGCGTTACTATTTAACTCTACGTGTTTCACTCTATCAAACCAAATTCTGTATGTTGTAAAACGATAACTATCTTGCATGATATAGAAAGGAAGGAAAGCCGCACTGGAGAGTCTTTATGACAAATTTATGTAAAGAATTTCACATGAAACTATTGTGATAATTATAAGATGAGACATAATAAATTAAGATACTAAAAGATGCAACCTACAGAAGTACTTAGTCAATTGGAACACGTAAAATAATAAAATTAATGAAGTCAAAGTCTTATTTGTTGCTTTTATGAATAACATTGACACTATCAATCAAATTGTCAATGAACTCGATCAGATATTTATTCAATGCCAAGTAAACAAATGCAGATCGGTTTCTACCGAGGGAGTAATATGACATGCGACTAAAAATTCAGGCAAAGTAATTCAACGAACAAACGATGATGCGATTCAAATGTACTGGGCAATATCCTGCATTGCCTAAAACAGGTAAAATCAGCTGGCTGAAGTGCGGCCAGAAAATATGATATGATGAGGGTACAAATAATAGTTGGAATAAGTAACTTGCAGTCAATAAGACGCATAATGTCAGTTATGATCACTGCACGCCACAAACTGGCGGAATAACTAAAAATTCCTACAACCAGTACAAATTGAAAGGTCAAACATTTGTGTTCGCAGCACTTCGATTTTGCAGATAAAATAAAATCGTATAATGCCAAGAATGGGAAAATGTTTTTCTTCGATGTTAGAAATATATTTACAAGATTCTATCTATGTTGACTAGAGGAACGATTTCCTCTGTTCATTATCAATATTAACCACACATCAATCATTATTACTACAAGTAATCTAACAGTTAACTAATTAAGTTTATCAAAGATGTTAACTTTGTTTTTATTAGTCCATGGAGGGTCGATGGAATGGTGATGGCCACTCCGTTAGGAATTCTACGAGCTGATGTCAACACGTTCTATCTGTAAACATCAAAACAACTACTACACAGTCAAAACACTGCCATACATATGTCGAAGACACCTTCATAATCATAAATAAAAATTTCGAAACAAATAACATTCCTAGATAATTCAAAAACGTGACCATCATGTCCAGTTAAATTGCCAGCGAATAAATCCCTATTTTAGAGGAATAACATTCCTTGACGTATTTCAAATGAGACTGAAAGAAGGTAACCTAGAAAGCAAAATATCTGTAAAGCCGATATAGACTGGACAGTAAATCTATTACAACAGCGCTGTCCAAATTACCCAAACGAGAAA
Organism: Eudiplozoon nipponicum; assembly: GCA_029291075.1. Taxonomy (NCBI): domain Eukaryota; kingdom Metazoa; phylum Platyhelminthes; class Monogenea; order Mazocraeidea; family Diplozoidae; genus Eudiplozoon; species Eudiplozoon nipponicum. The sequence goes on from JAQBSW010003294.1 coordinate 76,426, forward strand.
TTTGATACGAAATTTATTCCACAGAACAAAAAAAGTCTGTTCTGATGAATTTCAATGTCACGGCCTGGTGGTTCTCAAAGCAATTTTAATAGGAAATGGGTAACCAGAAATATTTGTTGCTGCGCCTATAATGTGCAAACAACGACAGAAAATCGATGAAGGGACAATCAATAAAATTACGACTTATGTCAATAAATCTAATAAAAAGAACGCAGCATGCGAAATTTTTATTTGAAGATTAAAATAAACAATGATTTCACGAATGCCCTGAACAAAACTCATGCTTAACTATACAAAGAAACGCCTACTAATCTTGATTGTAGAGAATAAGCGGCCCGCAATTAAGTACTCTGAAGGAATTCCTCAGCTCCTCCATAAGCTATGTAGGCCAGACCGGCCAATTACTTAAAAAGTGAATTGAAGATCTTTTTTTTATAAACACAGATGGAACTATTTTGCAATTTCCATAAACTAACACATTAAATCATGCGTATTTCCAGGTTTTTTTACAGCAAAAAACAAAAAGAATTTTGCACTACCGAAGCTGTTGCATGCAAATTACTTATTCTTTAGCTTGACAAACAAAATATGTTTGTAAACTGTTTGGATACAAACCATTGATTTGTTTGCGTGCGTATGCTTGCTTCAGATTGCGTGTTAAGCTCTTCCCGTTTCTAGTAATTTGTATGCTTAATCCAACTTTATTCCCTTTGCATACCAAAAATTGTCTTTAAATTTACCAGATACTACGGACTATTTGGGTTTTGGCGAAAAGTGAACAGCCTTTTATAGTACTGTGTTGTGCATGCCTGTTTTAAAACAGAATCAATGCATGAGCCATATCCCGATTCAAATGAAAAATGCATAAAAATAGCTGAACTAGAATTTTTACATAAATTGCAAGAAATTGTCCAAGATGTATTTTCGTCTATAAAAACGGATAGTTTTATGTTATTAATTGTTCTTAGTTCGAGTATTGCCAGTTACTCAAGTAGGAATTTTACTTCTGACGGTGTGTAATTAGAAGCAATAATGACTAAATTAACGGAAATGTGGAAGAGCAAGGAGGAACTTATGCTCCAGTTTGGATATCGAATTTTAAAGATGGGTCATTTGAAGTAGTCCGGAGTGAAAAATTACTTCATAATGTTTTTTTAATATCAGCTTTTCAGAATGTTCATAGAACCGTATTTTTCTGATAGTATTAGTCTTTTTTCATAAATTAAAATAATATATTTTATGCCGAAAATAGGTAACTGGAAGAGGCACAATTAACACATTACTCGTTCTAGATTATGTCGTCACCACAATGCTGATCTATCATTGACGATGTAGCCATTGTTTAAAACGTTTTCTTTAATTTAAGGCTTTAAATATTTATAATAAATGGTTTTTACGATGGAGTAAACCAGGTGGTCTATAATGTTTTTAATTGTAGCAATAAACAAAAATGAGTTGCGGATTTAGTAGGGCCAGGGAAATTAAAGTGTCTTTCATTAGGGAAAATCAAAAACTGACAATTCCGCGTAGATCGCACACACAGTATCATACAAGCAAGAGAATGTTAAGACATATGTCAAAATGCATTTTGAATCTACAAACTAATATTTGACATCGAGGAAAAGCGGAATGCAACATCGGAAACTGGCAGTAGAATGTCTCAATCACGTGGGCATGTTGCTATTGCTTGGTCATTAGCACCGTTAACATAGAAAATAAGAACTTTCACAGACCTACTTGTTAAAAAGTAATTTTTTAATGAATTTAAAGACTGGATGAACGTTTTCAATTTTAAATGTAAAAGTATTCTTCTTTTAGACAGGTAGAAACTAGTCTAATATTGTGTACCTAGATTATATACATTATCAGTTGACAAAAACCAGATGAGAGAGATTAGAAAAAAGTTGCACCAGATGGATTTATTCGGAGTTCAAACAGGAAATATCAGAAAAGTACGAATTTTACTCTGTACGTACAGCTAAATTGCATGTCATGTTTATGCATTTTAAATTAAGATACAGACGGTTGGTATTTTTAAACAGAGAGATCATCAAATATTTTATAGGATAAAATAACTAAGATTAAATAATGAGACAAAATAAAGGCTTACTTTTTGTACCTATGAATATAATTGTATATATTAATAAAATGGGAAATACTCATTATCATAAACAGATAATCACGTCATGCCAAGTAACTAAAAGTTAGTCGGAGATTATTAAATATTTAGTTTGAATTTTCAGTTACGTTGAATTTGACGAAGCCTGAGAAAAAAATTCTAGGGAAAACCGAATACCGCGGCCCATTCAGAGTGCACGGCCTGAAGAACACGAAAATTGATTCGATCAAGAAACGTTGCTCTATTAAGATTAAATTTTGATGTGAATTGCGAGATGCTGACCTTCATGCTTGTATTCTTGCGGCCTTTTCCTTGTACGGGACAATTGATTGCACTCGTAAGTCGGTAAAATCTTGAATCCTTTTAATTTCTAGGTTCACGGATATTTGGCCTCGATTGATGGGTACTAATTTGTCCCCTAAATTTGAAGTCCTCCATCAGCTGTTTGTCTGAAAATGACGTTGGAACAAGATTTTCAAAAATATTTCCGAAATTTAGAGACTTCATTTTCAGTCCCATCTTCAGGGTTTTTTAAATGTTTTTAAACGAACATTGGTTGCACGGACGGTGATAACATTTGCAATATTCAAGGTTGCGAACTTGATATAAGCGCCTGGCCCATTAAGTACATACATTTGTCAGAATAAACTAAGAATTAATTAGTGTAGAAAAGGCAATTCATCCAGTAGACCGGTTTCGTCCTTATTGGGAACTCAACATGTACTGGCCTAGTAACAAGTTGTTTTTTCCTGTGAGTATGGTGTCAACTGTGAAGATGGAACTAGAAATATATTGTAAAATCTTGTTCCAACGACAATTTCAAACAAGCAGCTGATTGAGGGCTTCAAAATGAAGGGAAAATTGTGAACCCATCAATCAAGGCCAAACATCGGTGCACCTGGAAATGTAAAGGATTCAAGATTTTACCGACAATTGAGACTATTTATATCAATGATCAACACTCAGCAAAGCAAAATGGCGGGTAAGCTAAAATTATGTCCACGCCTAAAATAAATTATTGCCAAACATTTCTTTCCTAACTCCATTGATCTCAAATAAAAACTAAACACGCGAAATATCACGAATACGTAGATGATATCCTTTGCGGCTAAACCTCTGAATCCAAGCATCTTTGTCGACAAAACTTTTGATGCCATATGAAACGTCATCGCTAATAATATTTCTTTATTCATGATACCTAAAATGTGGTAAAAAGTTCCAAAAAATGCAATATGAATGTTCAGTTCATGCTTTATCGTCAATAATTTGCGTAAATCGATTGCATAGTGATAGACAATCTGTTAAATAGTCTACCAGTAGATGTGAACATATTCTACATGGATCATCCAAACGGCAACGACCAGTTAGTATGTACTTCCGTAAATATCGGAATTATTTCGGTGACAACCTTAGAAACATTAATGGAAATAGAGAAATTAATAGCGTGCTTACAAATTTCAATAGTAGAGTTCATCTTCCCCAGTTTATTTACGAGCACGAAAACGCACAGTCTATCGCAATCTTATTTACTTCACATATATTGGTTGAGTCGTTTATACGGGTTTCCCTCAGGATATATTTTTTGGTGTGTCGTCCAGCTGAGACTTAATTATCCCTAGCCTCGCAGTCAAAGTGTTCATTTGTGCAGACAATACTCTTGCAAGGTTTTCCATTTCGTCAGAGGCCATTTTCAATGAGTTATTGGAGTTTGCTCGAAAAAAGCAAGTCCATTTAATAAAACCAAATACCAATATTCATTGTTTTTTATATTCACTTCTGCGGCTCTAAGACTGCTTCCATAATTGTACGAACTGCTTCATCTTAATTCGTGCACTTCTGCGAGGATTTTCTATTGTATTCACTTCAGCCGTAGATAGATAATTGGAAGTCTCGCGGACTCAAAAGTGGCTATTGCTAAAAGCATTTCGTTAAAACATTTTTGCAGAGAAAGGAAGATCAAAGTTTGAAATATAAAACGTTCCAAAAGTATAAATGAACAGGAAGGTTCAATCATTATCCAATCTCGGGCCAAATTTATCAAAAATATTTTATGTGAAGTTTCAAAGAGAATAAAGGATATATATATATATATATATATATATATATATATATATATATATATATATATATATTTAAAGGAATATGAACACGATACTCATGTCACATTTATTATCTAATAGATTTCCAAAAAAATAATGAAACAAATGTGGTGCATTAGCAAAAACAAAATTAACTCATTGAAGCCAATGTTTTAATTATTTTAATGTACCTAAAAAATATGACACATAATGCAACATATAAAAATGAGCAGAAATAACTTAGATGCTTAAAAAAAATGTTTGCACTACTGTTTATCCCTGAATATAAAGGGCAGGCTAGCTACCATCGGAGATTTCAAATTTGCTTATCTATAATAATGCAGTAGCTGCTCAGATTGGTAGATAGGTGGGAAGTATCAATTAATAAGAATGCAAATTCAAGAGCAGTTTAGACAAAACAGGTGGCAAAAACGAAAATATTTTTGAAGTAGTTAATCAATGTCTAACGACAATTCTAGCGTTGTTCATGCTTCCTCAAAGCAAGAACTGTAAATGAGCTGTATATTGCGGTCGCTGTCATAAGTTGGACGATATCTGCTCAATTCTACGTGTCTGTCTGTAAATTCATGTGCGTTTTCAACTTTGTCCTAAAATGAGAAAAAGGAATCCATATTGTTCCTCTTTTCTGTTCTTAATTTGATATAAAAACCAACATTGCACCTGAAATGAAATGAGGAAAAAAAGTTAGCTTTTTTAACTGGGTTACATAAACTAGGTTTCATGACAGAAATATGTCTCCATAATAAAAATATTTCCAAATTTATTTTAAATTAGGTTATTAAGAAGCTATAACTTTTTTCCGTCGTACAGTATCAGTAATAGGCTGTTAGTTTCTGGTCTGTAATAACAAGACGCGATGTATTTTCGTCAACCTTTTTAATTCGTTTATGAAACTAAATCCGAACATTTTGTGGATTTTCATCGGTTATTCTGGATTGAATTAAATGTTAAGGATCCCAATTTATACTTTAGAGTTATCTTAAATAAAGCAAAATCACAGCGAAAACGACCAAACTATTCGTAGACATAATTATGTACAGATAAGTATATAAGAATATTTTTTGAGCTAGATTATACTTCGTGCGATGCAAGGTACAACGTTTTTGGCAACTTCACGTTCCTCGCCATCTCATAAAATTACAATAAAATTATTCGTGAAGATGATTCTCGTTGAAATATTATTAATTAGTATTCATGTAAATCTGTAATAATTAGCATAACTGATAAATAAATCTTAAGAATATATCATTTAATTATATATATATATATATATATATATATATATATATATATATATATATATAAATTTTAGAGTGCAATCCTTAATAAAATTCATATTACCCTATATATGTGCAATACAAATGTAATTTTATCAGATACAAGAAACGCATCTATCTCAATTTCTTCTCATGTATCTAAAAATGAACATTTTTTTAATATAATATGGACGGCAAAATGTAAACATGGAGAGAGTCTGATAGAAGTGAACAACCCATAAATTGCGTGCGTCACCTCCAGTACAAGCTCAATGCTTGAACATGTTTCTTCTGCTTGCATAAATACGGCTGCAATTTGTTTATCCGTAAAGTATCCTATGTGGCTAACTCCTTTTTATTACCTCATTAATTAATTCTTGTAAATGTTACGTCTGGAGAACATACGCCTGAGGTTTTAAAAATGTGTTGCGCAATATATATATATATATATATATATATATATATATATATATATATATATATATATATATATATAGTAATGTTGGTTTAAGTGCACACCGATATAAAAATAATTCCATAGGTTGGATTTTTATATATATATTGTGAATATAAGCTAAACGTAGTATATCCTATTAAACAAGTAAAACAATTTTATTCTTATTTTGTACTTACTTAATACATGCCAATATTGCTGCGGCCGGGAATGGAATAACTCTCTCTCTCTCACGCACACACACACATATATATATATATATATATATATATATATATAATACTGTCTGTAAAATGTTTTGTATGCCAATAAAGAAGCATTCGTTCTATATAATGAAACGTATTTGCCGTTTTATTTGATGTTTTAAATATTGGTTTGAAGCATGTAATAAAAACGCACTCGCTTTACTTGAATTCGCCAGGCCCTCCCCAGGTGGCGTAGTGCTGTTCTAGAATGGTAGGTAGCGGATGGATTATAAGATATTTTAGTTGAAAGCGATGCGGTAGATGGTCTATATGAATGGAAGATTCACCAAAAATTTAAGTTTGTGTATGTTTTAAAATTCCATGTAGTGCTTGGAATAAAGGCCAACGCGTGATGAACTGTAAGGAAAATGCATGTACATACGAGTCATTACCGTGCCATTGCTTAGGTGTCAACAAATATTAAAATAATGAAGATACAATCTGAGCAGCATATCAAAAATCAAATATAATCAGTGGCAATGTGAAAGATCTATTTGTACTGTTCCAAATGGACGAAAACTAACTTTACGCACACACACACACAAACACACACACACAGACTGGTATCACGCAGTTTAAGAGTATGGATGAATCCGTGGTTTTTTTGTATCGCTTGCATATGATGGCATTTGTAATTTTTAGTTTATATTTTAATATAGTCAATTAATGCAAAAATGATTTTTCATTTTTAGATAGACAAGCAGTCCATTTTAAATTACCACACAAAAATATATTCATTGGTCCAAACTGTGGAAAAATTGATAGGAATGGTTGTTTGTTTATGAGGATCAATCACGTCTACACATATCACAGATAATATCCATTTGTGTTGTGTCTTTACATATGGTCTTGTAACTTACAGTTAAAAATAGAACAGAAATTGTTTTGTAGGCATGTATATGTTTTTTATCATTAATTTTTGGAAATTTACAATGTACCTACCAAGAAATCTTCTGCAAGGTGTTACTCAGTCTTAAGTTATTGTAATTGAAATAAACCTGGATGTGACCGGAAATATTTTAGAATATTAAATAGGATTTAATATGTAACATCGAATTGTTTGACAGTTCGCCTGTGCACGCGAAATGTTGCATATTTTTATGTGGGTAGGGCATGGCATATAGACTCTAGCAAATCATTAGCGTATTTAATTCGATCTCATGCATCTTGCATATGGTTCAGGCGAATGCATTTATTTTCTAATTATTTGCACTACTTTTCCACACTTCATATTTTTTACAATAATTGATTGCGCGTGTGGTGGTAAAAATTCATTAAATCAAGTTTGCGAGCTTGAATTATACACCAATCCCGTTGTATTTAACCAGTAGTCGAACAACGTAACAAAACTACCGCCAACCACAACGCACTGACGCGTTTCGACCATCCATCATCAGAGAATGACGGCAAACTGACTATCGAGGATCAAACCGCATTGAATATATATTCACACTTCATATATGTGTTTTTGTCTTCTTACGCAATTTTCCAATTTGTTCACTAGATTTTATGTTATGCTACTTGATATTAACTGAAATTCCTCAATTTATTGGTTGTGTGCTGTTTAAGCAAATCTGGATTTCATTTAGCTTCTGGTAAAAAATTTCTTTGCTGATGATAACAACATCCTGTTATTTGATGTTTCTAAGAGTGCATATAACGATATCACTGCTATTTGATTAGCTGTTGGTTTAATATTAGTTGTCAGTCTGCTTTTATCCTCCGATACTTTAGAAGTCAAATTTCTCAGTAAGATAATAAAGTATCGAAAACTACAGTTAGATCACCAGCTGACATGTTAACAACCATTAGTGCAAAAGGAGTGTCATTTATATCTGCACACATACATTGATATAAAAATAATAACTTATTATTCTAAGCGAAGTCTTTTTAGCAAATGCAACACGTAATACAGTCTTACGTAAGCTGCACGCAGCAAATTTAGAGAGTAACTGCACTAGCGACAAAGAGAAGAATTCAGAGGCGCAAAGGAATCTAACACACAGTTGTGTCAGAAATCCAAACTACCTATAAGGTGTCAAAGTAGCATAGGAACGCAAACAATCAGAAAAGAAATATAATGGCTCGCACAAATTACAAGATGCATCATGTCACAGGAAATACACCAATGGACTACAAAAATTTTTTTACATGCATATACACAGACAAAGATTCCTAGGATTACTTTGTAAATCGTGAAGCTCAATGTGCTCGGGCGAGCCTTATTTAGTACATTTGAACCTTTTTTATATAACCAAGCTCATCACAATTTTAAATGTAAGCCATTACAAGAAGCTTATGATTGATAAACACCGTGCACATGGTTAAATCAAGAAAACTATGCCACTTTAAGAAATAAAAATAGTAGAGTTGACAATCAGGAATCGATTTCTATTTCTATTTTGTAAACTGTTGAATTCATCGAGTATATATATATATATAGAGAGAGAGAGAGATATATATATATATATATATATATATATATTCGTTCATCCAATCCCAAATGTACATATGTCGTAACCAATCCCCCCTTCGCTATGCCGGTCTTTGTTTTGCGCAATTTAGACCACTCGTTTAGCGTAAAGTCATGTGGTGTGTCATAGCTTTCATTGTAATTACGTCAGTAATTGGTGGGTGCGCCGTATTTTGCGGAACGTAGGCTATTTGTGAAGGCCTGTCTGTTATGTCTTTGCTCCAGTCCAATTTAATTTCTTTTTGAATTACTTTCTGCACGTTTAAGCAGGGGTTCAGCTTATTAATTGCAATAGCTTCAAAAGCTAGAAGCATTTTATCTGTTAAACGAACATTGGTTGCGCGGGTGGTGATAACAATCATTATAATCATGTTGCGGGTCTCGATGTATAAAACACCTGACTCATTAATTACTTACATATAAGTCAAAACTAAGTTGGTATTAGAGAATAGGCTCATCCAGTAGACTGGTTTCGTCCTATGGAATCCCATAATCAAGTACCGCCGCGGCACCCTCTGGCCAGTACTTGATGAGTTCCCAATAAGGACGAAACCGGTCTACTGGATGAATTCCTTTTCTACACTATACAATTCTTAGTTTATACTGACATATGTAAGTAATTAATGGGTCAGTGCTTAT